>JAODAL010012108.1:0-96797 GCA_025379985.1 Phyllomedusa bahiana | reverse complement strand
ACCCCAAACTTCGATTTCGTTCAGAACCGAAGTTTTCCTTGAAATTCTAAACGAATTCCACTTCGTTGGAATCAATTCACCCATCTCTAGAAATAATATTTTTAGTTTCAGGTAGTTATCTAAGCCTTTCTTGAAACCTGTAACTGTTCCTGCTATGACCAGCTCCTCAGGTATACTATTCCACAGATTCACAGTTCTCATGGTGAAGAAGGCTTTTCGCCTCTGGAGATTGAATCCTTTTTTCTCCAGATGAAGGAAATGTCCCTTTGTCTTTTGAGGGGGCTGCACATGAAATAGCTTTTCCCCATGCTTTTCTACGGGCCATTTATATACTTGTATAATTTGATCATGTCACCCTGGAGCCATCTTAAATAAGTCTAATTCTGCTAACCTCTCCTCATAACTAAGATGCTCCATTCCCCTTATTAGCTTGGTTGCTCATCTTTGCACTCTCTCTAGCTCCATTACATACTTTCTATAAACTGGAGCCCAAAACTGAACAGCATACTCCAAGTGAGCCCGTACCAATGCTTTATACAGTGGTAATATTACTTCCCTGTCCAGCGAGTCCATGCCTCTTTTAAAACACCCCAATATCCCCAGATCTTTCTCAATAAGCGATTCTACCAGTTTTTTTCCCTCTAGGACATGATGTCTGCAGATTATTAGTACCAAGATGTAGAACTTTACATTTCTCCAGATTGAACCTCATTTGCCAAGTGGATGCCCAAACACTCAGTGTGTCCAGATCTGCTTGCAATTTATGAACATCTTCCATAGATTGCATTACACTACCTAGCTTGGTGTCATCTGCAAAAATAGAAACCGTGCTATTGATCCCCTCCACTATATCATTAATAAATACATTGAATAAAAGGGGACCCAGTACTGAGTCTTGGGGTCACCACTCATAACCGGGGACCACTCTGAGTAGGAATCATTAACCACCACTCTCTGAGTACAATCCGATAGCCAGTCTTTAATTCAATTACACACTACTATTTGTAACCTAACATATATATATATATGTTCCAGCACTAGAATTGTTGATCTTAGTCATTTTGCCTCTTAAACAAAAAGAAGAATGTGATTGAAAGTTGAAAGTACCCCCCAAAAAAACATTGATGTACAAAACCCATTGATGTAAATATACTTGGTCAAAGAAAAATTGCGATACAAAGCAATTTTTTAAAATTTTCTTTATATTTTCAAAGGTAGTAAAACATAACAAAAACTATCTCAATTTAGTATTGCTGTAGACTGTTGCAACCACTCTACCAGTGGTCATGCATAGCTAGAAATGTAGTATTTGAAACTTAAATGTAGCTTTAGATGTTTTTACACTACTGGTCCTTTAAGTGGTCATAACACATTCAGTTCAGGAGTGACCATGTGATTCAAAAGAGATCATCTGCCCACAATGCAGCTATGGGTTATAGGCAAGCAGCACCAGACCTAAGAGATCTACTTACAAATCAATTAAAAGAGAGATAAGAAGAGATAAGCAAAAAGAGTGAGGAGGAAGAGCTATAAATACAGCTTTTGTAGTAGCAAGAGGAGTCTGGAAGGAAACACTAGCCAGAATCTAGGGGTGACATGTATGAACGGGGATGCGCCAGAAGTCTGTTGTCTTTTCAGCCCGAAAACAGGCACATCCCTGTTCGCTATATTTTTAAGCAGGCGCACTCCAATATCAGGCGCATTACAGAGCGCCCATGGCACTTTGTAATGCGTCTGAGATCAGGAGGCGTGATGGAGGTGTGTCACACTACAACCATACGAATCTACACATTTATGATAGTTGTAGGAGGGCACAAGGTGCCATCATGGATGGACGGTATGTGTCACCGATGTTCCTGGCATCGGTGAAGTAAAAGCCACAATGTTTTGTGTGTCAGTAACCTAGTGTTACTGACACCTGTTTGTTAGCATAGAACAGCTGCCTTAAGCAGCTGATCCGGGTCCGGCTTTTACTGGAATGGCTGAAGAGATGGGTGAGACAGTCATTCCCACACTCCAGGTCCAGGCTTTACCAGGCCTGTAAGAGCCTGGAGCTAGTGAGAGACAGGGTGTGGTTCCAAGTCTGAGGTGTGTGTCAGTCTGTAGAGGAAAGAGCTCTGTGCTGGAAGGGATCTGTGTGCTCTGCCATTTCATGGAGGACCGAACCCACTACTGACGCCTCCAAGCGGGTGAGATCGCTAAACACGGGCGAAGAATCTTTATGTGACTTTTGAAGCTGAAGTAATCTGCTGTTTTGTTTGATATCCGCTGTATAAGACTTACCTTCTGTGGATGTTGTGTAGCTACATCCTACACAGTTTATTGGCAAATCCAGGCACATTACTGCTGGAACAGGTAAAACACTTTAAAAGTGGTTTACCTGAGCCAGAATTGTCACTTAGTAGCAAGAAAGCACTAAATCTGTGACCCGCGGTAGAACAGGTACATAGATTCAGGCGCATTCTACACGACTAATGCGCGCAAAAAAATGGCCCCTGGGCACCAAAAATCATAAATTTCCCCTTAGGTCTGTGGATACAGTTACGGGCAGCCCCTGGTATGCCACAACTAGAAGGACCTGGAAAGAAATAGTGGAGCTTAAAAGTTCATAGGGTAATAAGTGGGCAGGGCAGATGGAGCGAGACTACTCCTACTTAGCTAAAAACGTGTATGCTGGTGACTAAGAGGACTAAGGAAAGAAGTAATTGTAATATGGTGATAACAGTATCTTAATGCACTATACACGATAAAAGAATAATATTCTATAGAAGCCTATCTATGAGCAAATTCAATACCATGTAACTCTATCTCAGTCCAGTGTACTATGGTTTTTCTGCATTCTGTTGGAAATTGTTATTTAAGCTAAAGTATTAGCAAGTATAGGGAGCATGGAATGACAATGTTGGTGTTGAGCACCACTCCTGATCAAATAGTATGGGCATCACAAATAGGCTATAATGCCAGAATGGTGCACTGTGTAATTGACATCCTATATAAGTTTTATCTATGTACAAGTATAATATTAAGGCAACCACTTCCTTCATGTATAGTAGGTGTCTGGGTGGTATAGATTTCAAGTATTCTGCACCCGTGGAACCAGCCTTTGATTGGCTGCACATGTCACGTGAAGAAAGAAAAGGCAAGTCTACCTCCGGGGTCATTGGTACAGCCGCAGCGTCGAAATGAGAGCATCTAGGAAGTAAGTATGCTTCTTCTCTTCTATTTCTCATCATGCCTCGATAGACTAACAAATATTTTGTAGCGTCGGAATACCCCTTTAACTCATCTAAATTTAGGGCAAATTTTATGGCCACTGCTTTTACTATTTAACAACCTATTTTAGTTGTAAAAAAAAAACTAAAAAAAAACCTATAGTTTTGTAATCTCTGTCTAATATGTCTCCATCTTTACACCTCTTAGCATCTGCTACTATACCATCATACTTATATAGCTCTATAACAATGGCATCATCATAGTTAAAGTCAATAACAGCTTCATGGAGCATTGCTGGCTTCTTAAATACATTTAACATTGGGAAGAACTTTTATAGTGCTGGTGTCTATGAAATATTCCAGCAGCTGTGATCTGTAAAACAGATGGCTCTTAGCAAATTATTACAGTGTCTGCTTGATACAGGTTTCCAAATGCCCAGTCCTTTCACTACTCTTGGCTTCCACTATGCTCCGCTTTTAAAGGGTAATTTTATACATTCTAAAGCCAAGTAAAGATGGATTTTAGTATAAGTGCACCCAAAAATGTAACTGTTTTTATATAGGTTTAATCGTTGAAAAGCATGATTTAGCAATGATCACATGTACATGTAACCACACAAAAAATGATTACTTTCTAATCATATTACCTGGTTGTCTGGAAAAACATGCTATACTACATTAGATAGTGAACAGAATGGTGTCACATTATATATACCACTGTTCATAGATTTGGAGTCACTCAAAAAATGTTACAATTTCCATGAAAACAAAGTCTTTTGTCCATTAGAAAGAAAAATAATAGAAAAGGACAAGGATGGGCACAGTGATTTCACCTTGAAAGAGATAATTTAACGTTTCAAACGTTCAACTTTGATCATTTACAGCAATTATAGATACAAGGAAATTCTAGCTGACAATTTTCTTGAGGTCACTTACATTGCTTGTCTTGGGTACCTTATTATTTTTGAGCAGGCCATTCTATTATGGATTGAAAACCAGTTGACTGCTATTTCTTTATGCAAGACTTCCATAATTGGAGAAGTGATTTTGGTCTTGTCCTACTGTAGGATGATATTGACTTCAATCAAGCACTGTTCAGAGGGTAGGACTTGGTGTCCGATTCCATTTATTCTGTACAGATTTCCCACTTTACCAGCACTAACGCGATCCATAACCCAGCAGATGGCTTAACAGATGGAGTCAAGCAGTATGCCAAAAGTTTTTAATTTGTTCTGCGCCTTAAAAATGTTATTTTCTGTGATCCAAACACCTCAAATTTAGATTTGTCTTTCCATAAAACTATTTTTAATCATCCTTAGTGCATTGTCTATTTTGCCAATTTTAATCTTTTCCTCTCATTTGCTGGTCTCACAAATGTTTTTTTTTAAACTTTGCCTTGGAGGCGCTTTTCCTAAAATAACCTCTTCTTTGCTGAAAATATGACAATTGAAGATTGTGATAGCGGGTATTATTCACAAAAGCTGCCAGCCGAGAACTTGTATGACATCTTGTACATCAGGCTTCCAATGTCTGTCCTGGTTAGAGCTGGTCTGTGCTTTTCTGTGAATACAGTAGCATGCATCTTTAAACAATAGCTTTAGTTTCTAGGCAATGTGTCCCATAGAACAGCCTAAAAACGCTACACCTTAAGCATACTGTTCTTTCCTCCCTATGTGTGCGGAGCATAAGTTGATAGGCAACTAAACTCTTTCCCAGAAAGCATTGACAAGGAGCGATGTCCGTATTTCAACTTTATTGCATAGGATAGTGTAAAACTGTGGAACATACAAAACATACACTTACTATAAAGTAACAGCATGCATTACACAATAATGTACAAAGTGCTGCAAATATATATACATGTGCATAAGATACATTACTGATGAGGGGCGTGCAGACATATAAACATGGAGGGTGCTGTCTGCAACAAGCATGGGTACAACAACTAACTGCAAACAACAGCTATTGCCATAGAATACAACACTACATCATGTGTAGCCCTGAATGGCAGTTTAACTTTACCATTGATGCTAACTGTAGGTTCTGGGTGGGAGAGAATGATGCAACATGTCTTCCCTCTACATGTGTGCAGAGAAAATGGATGCTGATGAAGATGACTCTATGATGTCAGCAGGTCATGAGATATAGCTATGGCAGCTTTCCTGGGACAAAGTTAACATATGTGCTAACTAGAAGTGTGCCCAATCAGTCACTAAATGGAGCTGTCACAACTGATGCACAGAAACACAGTATATGAATACAAAGAACATGAAAAATATAGCCAAGGCGTATAGCTGAGGCATAACACATACACCACCATGAAACAAACAGGATTTAGACCAAAAGAGACTACATTCGGTATAAAAAACCTATAGTTTTATAACAGAGTCCTAGTTCTAGAGTCCTATAGTATTCTCCCTGTTCTTTTCTATGGAATTTCTGAATATAGTTCAGCTATATTTAGAACTCCCATCGAAATGAATTAGGGGACCTGTGCATGCACGGCTATCTCTGTGTTGTGTGAGGCTGGCTTGTACTATTGTGCCTCAGAACAAGGGCACTTTGGACTGTGGACATTTACCCTAATGCTACTTTGCAAAGCCATCAGCACCTTACAATTTTGGTATCATGGTTCATACTTCTATGTACTTCTTTGCTGTTTTATATTGTTAAGCTCAGCTTAAGTTGTTTACTATAATATGTTCTGTTTATTTGCACTGCCATCTGCACTGTGAAAAGGGTTAACACATAGCCAGCTAATACTGAGATACTCTGAAACTTGCAACCTGTGGACTGAGAAGTTGGGAACTTCTCCAACAGTGACCTTTTCACCATCTGGAAAATATACTTGAATCATTTCTATAGACCAGAATAGAAGCTCCATACAAAGGCTAGAGAGACTGAAAATGTAACAATGTTGTTGTAAGGATTGTGATTCTCCTTCTCATCCCTTCTATTGTAATATTCTATATCATGTAGAAGCTGTATAAAAGGCTAGCACTCAAAGGCCTTAGTGGTTCTGCAAATATAGACCAGTGGTTAGCAGAAGAAACTCTGCCAGATTGCCTGTGTGACAAGTAGAAGAATCTGAAGATACCAATTCACCAGCTTTCTGACAGGGAGAGGAACAGTTAGCTCAGGCCTTTCCTCAGTACAGAGCCTATGTCTACCAGAAAGGAGAGTGGAGAAGCTGCTCAATGTTTTGCCTTTATTGTGTTGCACTTGAGTTCCTCCATTAAAGAATTGCACTGGTTTACTGCAGACGTCTGACTCTCGACTTATTTCCTATTGGGGAGTACCACACCTTACCGACCCTTCCAGAGAGCAGTAACATGTGTTGCCACCTCAATAGTGCCAGGGAATTCAGCATAGAATTCAGACCACCCCAAACCTGGGCACTGCAGTTACAAGCTACAAGATGGCCTCAGAAGGAATTTTTCCAAATGCCATAACCCCTTTAATGTATCCTGCAGCATAGGACCAAAACACAGTGGAAATGGGGTTGAAGGTATATATATTACATGTTTTACATGTAAGGGTCGTAATGCGTTTTAGATTATTTTCTAATTACACTGTCAAGTTACATTATTATGAACACTTCCTACTTTAATCACTGGCAGTGTGTAGTTTATGTAGGAGGTCGTGTCTTGAGCTGATGTGGTGGGTATATAAGTCATACAATAGACTGTCTGCAAACTGATCACTTATTGCTACCATGGGTAGAAGGGGCAATTTATCAAAGTTGCAAAACTAGATGATTATTGACTTTTGAGCCAAGAGTGGGAGTATTTCTGAAACTATGAAGTTTGTGAACTGTTTGTTAACTGTGTGCTGCTGTGGTTAAAGTTTAACTTGACTAAACAAATGCTACCATTACAAATAAGCAATGTGGAAACTGTGGAGCAGCACATGGCATTGATGTGAAAGTTGATTGCTAGCTTCAAAGGTACACAAGGGTCGATTGATATGATGCACCACCAAAATGAACCAGGGGGCTGTGAGTTTCTAAAACAACAGTTCTTCTCCAAATAGGGCTCTGAAGCAGACAGATGGTCATTGCACCTGTCACGGTCTGGTAGTGGATCCACTGGACAACCACAGGCGATGGCGTAAGCCCACGCCAGGGAGCGGACTCTAAGTAGGTCCCGGTATTCACCAGAGCCCGCCGCAAAGCGGGATGGACTTGCTGCGGCGGGAGTCTACCAGGTCGCTTCCACTGGCGGGACTTGCCTGCGGTGGCGGCCAAGGGTAGGCGAGGTACAGAATCGGCAGGCTGGCTCGTAGTCGGGGACAGGCAGGAGGTCAGGGCAGGCGGCTGAGGCTCGTGAACGTGGACAGGCAGAAGGTCAGGGCTGGCGGCAAGATTCGTGGTCGGTAAACGTAGGCTCGAGGTTCGGTACACGGTAACACAAGACAAGGCTTACAGGAACTCTTTCTTGTTAGGCTAAGAGCACTAAGGATCCGGCAAGGCTGGTAGGAAGGGGCCGGACTTAAATAGGGACAGTGCCCGGCAATGACCAAGGCCCGGCGCACTGTCCCTATAAATTTCACAGGGGCGGCGCCGCGCACGCCGGGGGCCAGAGGCGGACAGAGCAGGATCGTGGCCGGGTAAGTGAGTAGGGACCGGAGCAGTGGCGTGAGCGGACCCCGGACCCAAAGTGTAGGACGGGGCGCCGCTCGGAGTCGGGGCCCGGATGCGCCCGCGACCCGGGATGAGGGTCGCGGGGGCATCCGTGACAGTAACCCCCCTTGCCCTCCCCCCTTGGGCCCCCCCTTCTTTCTGGAGAGAAGGAATTTCTGGATGCTACTGGGGTTCAGGATGTTCTCCTCCGGCTCCCAAGACCTCTCCTCAAGGCCGAAATCCTTCCAGTCCACTAGAAAGTATCTTTTCCCTCTAGTTTTCCTCATACCCAAGATCTCCTTGACCTCGAAGACATTGGGCGCATCAGCCACAGACGGAGGAGGAACAGTCTTCTGGGAAAAACGGTTAAGGACCAGGGGTTTCAGTAAAGAAACGTGGAACGAGTTGGGGATTCTCATGGTAGGAGGGAGCCGGAGTTTGTAGGAGACCGGGTTAATGCGGCTGATAACCTCAAAGGGTCCCAGGAAACGGGGTCCCAGTTTGTGGGAAGGCATCTTAAGGCGGACATATCTGGCCGAGAGCCACACCTTGTCACCTGGGACCAGAAGACAGGAGGAGGGATTCTTCTTTTATCCGCTTGAGCCTTTCTGCGATCGGAAGCACGGAGCAGAGACTGACGGGTCTGGGACCAGATGGTCTTCATGTCCTGGACCAGTGCGTCCGCCGCCGGAACCTCGGATGGAGATGCCAGAGGGAGAGGTGGGCGGGGATGCAGGCCATAAACGATGTAGAATGGGAGACCCCCGCGGGGGTTGGGAGGGGAAAAAAAAACAAAAAAAAAAAAAATAAAGAAAGAAAAAAAAAAAAAAAAATAAAAAAAAAAAAAAAAAAAAAATAAAGAAAAAAAAAAAAAAAAAAAAAAAAAAAAAGGGGAGACACCCCGGACTTGAATCTAGGGAGTTATAGGAGAAAAATCCGCACCATGGGCAGCAAGTTGGACCAGTCTCTTGGCGTGCAGAGACGAAGTGGCGTTGGTAACATCCAAAGACCTGGTTGACCCTTTCCACCTGGCCATTCGTCTGAGGGTGGTAAGCCGAAGAGAAGTCGAGCTTCACCCGAAGTTGAAATCCCTAAAGAAGCATTTATGCTATATATCACACATGAAAAAACTTTGAGATTCTCGGTTCGCATAATTTGATCAAAAGATGTTTAAGCTGCCCACAACTTTCAACGTGATCTCAGATAGGGCAGTCCTATACTATCTTTACCTCTCAATCGAGCCAATCAGGCCTCTCACTGGGTCAACCGACCTCCATTATTCAGAGAGAAAAAATAAAAAACACACCCAACCTGCAAGCTGCCCTTCTTATGACAGCCTGTAAGAGTGGGCAGGTACAGAAACCCAAAATGGAGGACCCCTTCCTCCCCATATAGGTTAAAATCAATGTACACCAAGTATAACGTATGTTTCTGCACACAAAAACATTTCTGAAAAAACGTATGCAAACCTGGGTGCCACTGGCAGGGCTGCGGCACACATGTAATTATACATGTACACACACAGACCGCCGCCAGCGGCACACTACTGCAAAAAGGGCAATACACTACGTGGAAATCCCTAAAGAAGCATTTATGCTATCTATCACACATGAAAAAACTCTGAGATTCTCGGTTCGCATAATTTGATCAAAAGATGTTTAAGCTGCCACGACTTTCAACGTGATCTCAGATAGGCCAGTCCTATGCTATCTTTACCTCTCAATCGAGCCAATCAGGCCTCTCACTGGGTCAACCGACCTCCATTATTCAGAGAGAAAAAATAAAAAACACACCCAACCTGCAAGCTGCCCTTCTTATGACAGCCTGTAAGAGTGGGCGGGTACAGAAACCCAAAATGGAGGACCCCTTCCTCCCCATATAGGTTAAAATCAATGTACACCAAGTATAACGTATGTTTCTGCACACAAAAACATTTCTGAAAAAAACGTATGCAAACCTGGGTGCCACTGGCAGGGCTGCGGCACACATGTAATTATACATGTACACACACACACGGGCAGCTTGCAGGTGGGGTGTTTTTTTATTTTTTCTCTCTGAATAATGGAGGTCGGTTGACCCAGTGAGAGGCCTGATTGGCTCGATTGAGAGGTAAAGATAGCATAGGACTGCCCTATCTGAGATCACGTTGAAAGTCGTGGGCAGCTTAAACATCTTTTGATTAAAATATGTGAACCGAGAGTCTCAAAGTTTTTTCATGTATGATAGATAGCATAAATGCTTCTTTAGGGTTTTCCCAAACGTAGTGTATTGCCCTTTTTGCAGTAGTGTGCCGCTGGCGGCGGTCTGTGTGTGTACATGTATAATTACATGTGTGCCGCAGCCCTGCTAGTGGCACCCAGGTTTGCATACGTTTTTTCAGAAATGTTTTTGTGTGGCAGAAACATACGTTAAACTTGGTGTACATTGATTTTAACCTATATGGGGAGGAAGGGTCCCCCATTTTGGGTTTCTGTCCCGCCCACTCTTACAGGCTGTCAAAGAAGGGCAGCTGCGGGTTTTGGGTGTGTTTTTTATTTTTTCTCTCTGAATAATGGAGGTCGGTTGACCCAGTGAGAGGGCCTGATTGGCTCGATTGAGAGGTAAAGATAGCATGGGGACTGCCCTATCTGAGATCACGTTGAAAGTCGTGGGCAGCTTACACATCTTTTGATCAAATTATGCGAACCGAGAATCTCAGAGTTTTTTCATGTGTCACCCGAAGTTGGGCACACAGGGCTCGCCAAAACCTGGAGACAAAACTGGACTCCCCGGTCTGAGACGATTTGCTGAGGGAGTCCATGCAGACGGAACATGTGAAGTAAGAATAGCTCCGCCAGGCGGGAGGCAGACGGCTGGCCTGGAAGCCGGACAAAATGCGCCATCTTGGAGAACCGATCCGTGATCACCCAAATAATGGTGTTGCCAGACGAAGGAGGGAAAATCGGTTATGAAGTCCATAGAAATGTTGGTCCATGGTTGATTTGGGAAATGGGTAGTGGCTGTAGTAGGCCTGCCGGCTTGTGAGGGAAGGCGTTTGTTGCGGGCACAGGAGTTACAAGACTGAACGAAGTCCTTGACATCCTTCTCGAGCTCTGGCCACCAATAGAACCGGGATATTAGGTGGAACGTTCTTTGGGCGCCGGGATGACCGGCCACCAATGAGCAATGTCCCCACTTTAAGATACGTCTGCGGAGAGCAGGGCGCACGTAGGTCTTTCCAGGAGGGACCCTCCGGAGGTCAACTGGAGCTGTTTGAATAAGACGTTCTGGGGGAATTATGTGCTCAAGAGTAGTGTCTTCACCACCACTTTGGGGAGGCACGGGAGAGAAGCGTCGGCTCTCACATTCTTCTCTGCAGGCCGGAAGGGATCTGGAAATCGCCCCCGGGAGAAGAAGAGCCACCACCTAGCCTGGCGTGGGTTTAAGTCGCTGAGCCGTCTGGAGATATTGGAGGTTCTTGTGGTCTGAATAGATGCGGATGGGGTGACGCGCACCCTCCAGCAGATAACGCCATTCCTCCAAGGCCAGCTTTATGGCCAGTAGCTCCCGATCGGCAATTGTGTAATTCCTCTCAGCCGAAGAGAGCGGCTTGGAAAAGAAGTCACATGTTACAGTCCTACCCGTGGGACCTTTTTGTGTAAGAACTGCTACGTCTCCCACAGACGAGGCATCCACTTCCAACGTGAAGGGATTCGCGGGATCCGGAGGCGAAAGGATAGATGCCGTAGAGAAGGCGGACTTGAGCTTCGAGAATACCTCTTCGGCTTCGACGGGACAGCTGCGTGGGTTAGGTTGTTTCTTGGTAAGGGCCACTATCGGAGCCACTAGCGTTGAGAAGTGGGGGATGAACTGGCGGTAGTAGTTACAGAAGCCCAGGAAGCGCTGTATAGCTCGCAGACTGACTGGGCGTGGCCACTGCAACACGGCTGACAGTTTCGCTGGGTCCATCCATAGGCCTTGGTCAGAAATGACGTAACCCAGAAACGGGAGGCTAGTCTGATGGAAGAGGCACTTCCCTAGCTTGGCATATAGATGGTTCTCCTGGAGACGCTTCAACACCTGACGAACATGGCTGCGGTGGGTCTCGAGGTCAGGAGAGTACACCAAGATGTCATCAAGGTAAACCACCACGCAGGTGTAGAGGAGGTCTCTGAAGATGTCATTCACGGGCTCCTGGAAGATGGCAGGCACATTACACAGTCCGAAGGGCATCACCAGGCACCATCCTGGTGTTGAAGGCCGTCTTCCATTCATCGCCCTTGCGGATTCGGACCAAGTTGTAGGCCCCTCTCAGATCCAACTTGGAGAAAATCTTTGCACCCCGCAGATGATCTACGGCAGTGGGTACCAGTTTTTTACCGTGATCTTGTTCAGACCCCGGTAGTCTATGCAGGGCCGTAAGGTACCGTCCTTTTTCTTTACGAAAAAGAACCCTGCACCCGTGGGAGACGAGGACTTTCGGATGAACCCCTTCCGGAGATTCTCCTGGATGTACTCTGACATGGCTTGGGTCTCAGGAACCGATAATGGGTAGACTCTGCCCCGAGGAGGACTGGTACCCGGCAATAAGTCGATCGGGCAATCGTACGGACGATGCGGAGGAAGACTCTCGGCTTGTCTCTCGGAGAACACATCGGCGTACTCCAGATACTCGGGCGGCAGGCCGAACAGCGGCTCACGAAGGGTCGAGCAGGAGCAGGAGAGCACCGGGCGAGGCGCCACCATACAACGCCCCCGACAGTTGGGACCCCAACGAGTCACTTCTCCAGACGTCCAGTCCAGGGTAGGATAGTGGAGCCGCAGCCATGGAAGTCTGAGGAGAACCGCAGACGAAGAGCGAGGCAACACGTAGAAGGAGATTTTTTCCTTATGCAGCGCCCCCACGTGGAGGGACAGTGGCTTGGTGACAAACTGGATGGTGTCGCTAAGCAGCTCCCCACTGACGGACGAGATAACGAGCGGTTTTTCTAGGCGGACCACCGGAAGCCGATACTGCTTCACTAGAGACTGGTGGATGAATTTCCCCGGGCCAGCCTGAATCCAGGAACGCCGGTACCTGGAACGAGGTACCAGTGCCTGACACGACCTGCACTGGCATCAACAGGCGTGGAGAGGAGGGATTTGCACCTTGGATTGCCTCTCCCACAGATCCTAGGTGCGGAAGTTTCCCGCAGGCTTGGGGCGCTTGGGAAAACCCTCCTCCGGTTAATGCTCTGGGCTGCCACAGTAGAGGCACAAGTTGTTCTGCCGACGTTGGGCCAACTCTTCCTCAGAAAGATCCGGTCCACCTGCAAGGGCTCCTCCGTAGATGTTGGCGGCTGTGGCGCAGGAGGCCTTTTGGAAGAACCCGGGGCCAGGCGGGGAGCCGACGAGGCTGGGCTAAATTGCTCTTTACGAAGTTCCTCCTCCCGTTCAGTGAAGCGTACATCGATGCAGGTGGGGGCCAACCGGATCAGGTCACTAAGGGAGGATGGGATTGTCTCTGGCTGCTGTACATCCTTAATTCGGCTCAAGAGCCCTTTCTTAAAGGTGGCACACAGAGCGGCCTCGTTCCACAAAAGTTCTGAGGCCAAGGTGCGGAATTGCACCGCGTAGTCTCCTACAGACAGATCTCCTTGGCGCAGGTTTAGGAGAGCTGTCTCGGTGGAAGATGTACGAGCAGGTTCCTCGAACACACTGCGGAACTCTCTGAGGAACGAATGGAGGTCTGCTGTCACTGGATCATTCCTGTCCCACAGGGGTGTAGCCCATGCCAGGGCCTTCCCAGAGAGGAGGCTGACCACGAAAGCCACTTTCGCACGTTCAGACAGGAACTGATCAGCCATCAGCTCCACATGCATAGAGCATTGGGTGATGAACCCCCTGCAGAGTTTCGGGTCTCCGTCGAACTTGGATGGGAGCGACAGCCGAAGCTTGGGGCCCCCCAGAGCCACAGTAACCGTTGAGGCAGGAACAACCATTTGGAGATGGCGAAGGTGGCTGCTGCTGAGCGGTGACGAGTTGCTGCAACATGGAGGATAACTGGGTAAGTTGCTGTGCCTGTTGACCTAGTTGCTGTGACTGACGAGCAACAACGGTCGTCAGATCCGCCAGGCTTGGTAACGGCACCTTGGCGGGATCCATGGCCGGATCCTACTGTCACAGTCTGGTAGTGGATCCCCTGGACCACCGCAGGCGATGGCGTAAGCCCACGCCAGGGAGCGGAATCTAAGTAGGTCCCGGTATTCACCAGAGCCCGCCGCAAAGCGGGATGGACTTGCTGCGGCGGGAGTCCACCAGGTCGGGTTCCACTGGCGGGACTTTCCTGTCGGTGGCGGCCAAGGGTAGGCGAGGTACAGAATCGGCAGGCTGGCTCGTAGTCGGGGACAGGCAGGAGGTCAGGGCAGGCGGCTGAGGCTCGTGAACGTGGACAGGCAGAAGGTCAGGGCTGGCGGCAAGATTCGTGGTCGGTAAACGTTGGCTCGAGGTTCGGTACACAGTAACACAGGACAAGGCTTACAGGAACGCTTTCTCGTTAGGCTAAGAGTACTAAGGATCCTGCAAGTTTGTCAGGAAGGGGCCTGACTTAAATAGGGACAGTGCCCGGCAATGACCAATTACTGGCGCACTATCCCTTTAAATTTCACACTGGCAGCGCCGCGCATGCCGGGGACCAGAGGCGGACAGAGCAGGATCATGGCCGGGTATGTGAGTGGGGACCAGCGCAGTGGCGTGAGCGGACCCCGGACCCGAGGTGCGGGACGGGGCGCCGCTCGGAGTCGGGGCACGGATGCGCCCGTGACCCGGGATGAGGGTTGCGGGGGCATCCGTGACAGCACCACAGTTAGTGAAATTGAATCCACAGAAAAGGTTTTTTATTTTCATGGCAGTATGAGAATTGGTTGCCTTCTCTGATGAGTCATGTTTTCTTCTTCTTTAAACGGATGGATGTTAGTGTTAGTGTTTCAGGCAAGAAACATTAGATTACAAACACGCTGAAACCATTGCTGGAAAAACACGAGCTGGTAGTGACAGCTTTATACTCTGGGTCACGCTTTAGAAGCATTCTTCAAGCCCACTTATCCACGTGGAAGGCACTCTCAACCGATTTGGCTATGAATCCATCCTTGCAGATTACCTACATACATGCTGATTGTCTTCCCGGGAGCAGGTGGGATCTTCCAGCAAGAAAATTATACTCACGGCGAGAAATATCAGACCCTGGTTGAAAGAGTCTGACCAAGAACTACTCTGGCTCCTTAATTCCCCATATTTGAACCCGGTTGAGTACCTATGGGACCACTTGAAGTGTAATGTTCGGTCTATAGATCCTCCCACATGCACCCTCCAGCAGCATTCAGATACCTGTAATAACCTAGCAGAACTTTATTGAGTTACTCACACCCTGTCTAGCTACTGTCCATTCGGCATATGGTGGTTACTCTGCATATTAGCTGGTGGATCTACTGTGTAGTAAAGCAGTAATACTTTCAATGACTAAGATAAAGCTAGCTATGTATTTCCATTTCTGCAAAATACAATTAACCTTAAGCACAGATCTGGGGTCTAGCACTATCCTCTTTCTAAAACCAACTCATACCCATCTTCCTGGCTTCTCTTATTACCCTTGATTGATGCCCTCCGAGAAAAAAAAGGCCCTCATTTATTAAGTTTTGCTGAAGAAAACTACGTCTTATCAGTGTGTCTGTTAGCATGAGAGTTGGATAGTTCTTCTCTACTTCTGGCTTGATGATGGTGGCAATGTCATAACAGTCTGCACATCTGAAATAGTGGAGTTTGAACTATTCTTAAACCAATACAGAATGTTCTGTGTCTTGTGCTAGGTTCAGCTTAAGAAGTCTTCTAAAAAAAAAAAATGTATGGATGAAAAACCTTCTTAGGCTCTGCTGTCGTCTCCATTGAAGGCTCAGTTTAGAGTCTCAGTCGCAGATTTGATGATATTTAAAGGTACATTGCAATCACTTTTAACAGTATGTGTTGTGACCCAGATTTATTTTTCAGCAATGATTTAATTGGTTAATAAAACTAAAAGATGCAATGCTTCTAGATGAGAATACATTGGCATTGTTGCTGCACTTCAGATTCGAGTAATGGTCAAATTCACCCTGGATATTGGCAAATTGGCAAATCAATTTGAAAAACCAGGACTGGATTATTCACAGGCGAATTGGTCGTAATACCCTGGACAGCCAATAAGCAGCCAACCAATCAGATTGGCACCACAAAGTGCATTTTTATCTTAGGCCTGGTTCACATCTGCATCAGAGATTCCGTTCAGAGCTTCCCATGCAGATTTCATAAGTAATAGCGGAAAAAATAGTGCAGCATGCAGTGCTGTTTTTTTCTGTTAAAATTTTGTCCACTTCACAGAAACCCGATGGACCCAATTGTAGTCAAAGGGTCATTTGTTGGTGCCCATCACTTAATGCAATGCATTAGGCTGTATAAATTAAGTGAAGCACCCTAGGGGGATTCAAAGTTAAAGTAAAAAAAAAAGAAAAATTTTAAAGTGTAAAAAAATGTTAATAATCAAAAATTCAAATCACCCCCCTTTTGCCATTTTACACATAAAAATTAAAGTAATAAAAAATGTTACCCATATTTGGTATCATCACATCCAAAATAGACTGATCTAGTAAAATACAACATGATTTATCCCGTACACTGGACATCGTAAAAGAAAAAAAATTTCAAATGCCAAAATTGTGTTTTTTTTGGTCACCTCATGTCCCCTCAACATTGGAATAACTGTAATCAAACAATTCCCATGTATTCCAAACTGGTAGCAATAAAAAGTACACATCAGCCCGCATAAAATACACCCTCACTCAAGTCCGTAGGTGTCCGTTGGCAGAACATGGCAAAGGCACATTACAAAAATATTTTTATTTTTTACCCAAGATGGAATGCCTTAATGGCAACATTTTGCCCCACTTAGAATTTGTTTGCGGTTCCTCAGTATGTTCTATGGTACGATCTATGACACCATTAGAAAGTACATCTTGTCCCGCAAAATAAATGTCCTCATATGTCTATGTAGGTGAAAAAATGGCTTTGGGAAGGCGAGGAGGGAAAAAAATGAAGTCATGTTTTTTTGACCGTGATGGGTTAAGGGGTTAAGGAATATATCCAGGGGTATAGTGAGTATATTGACCACACAGGTGTTTCACAGATTTTTTAGCGTCAGGATATGAGAATGGAAAATTTAATTTTTATCAATAATATGCAGATTTAGCTGAAAATGGTTAATTTTTTCAGGAATCCTGGAGAGAAAGCACCCAAAAATGTATTACCCAATGTCTTCGAAGTTCAACAATACCCTTTATGTGGGTTCAACCTGCTGTTTCAGTGCATGGCAGGACATATAAGGGAGGGAGCGCTATTTGGCTTTTGGAACGCAGATTTTGGTTGGACCATGTCGCATTTAGAAAGCCCCCAAAGTAGCAGAACAGGTGAAACCTTCTGGAAGTCATAAAATTTAGGATTCAGCATCCCTCAGGAAACTCATCCAGGGGTGTATTGTGCATTCTGGGTCCAGAGGTGTTCCACAGTTTTTTTTAGCATTGGGCTATAAATGACAGGATAACTTTAGAATGCGGGTTGATACAATTACAACAACATAAACTTTATATAGTTTTTATGTTTCACTATTTTAAACAATAGAAATGCATTGAAAGTCATAACCTTTTAATTTTTCTGCAGGATGAGTTGACATTTCCATTGGTACTAATTTGGTATAGTTTGGTTCCAAGACACTTAGATCGATTTCTATCAACGATTTTGGGAGGCAGGATGAATAAAAATACAGCAGTCCTAGTAGTATTTTTTTACAGCTGTCACCATGAAGTATAAATGTCAGGTTAACTTTTCTTGGCAGGTCCAGGTGATGTCACAGGCAAGATGGAAGCCTTTGTTAGGAGCTCCCTCCCTCTGTCTTTTCCTCAGTTGCTGCAGTCAAATGTGGCATTGAGGAGATTAATTGGCCACAACGGAAGCAAGCTACAGTCGTGGATGACAATGCATGGAGTCAGCTGTAATATACGATCCTTATGATTTACCAATACGTCCATTTGTGGGTACCTCTTCCCAATCATGATGTAATGTATGGTTATGTCATATGTTGATTAGGAGTTAAAACACCATTTTAGATTTTATGTCTGACAGAAAAAAACATGTATTTTAGCTGTGTACTGCAGTTTGATAGCTAAATTCATAATTGAATGTTGTTTACTGGCAGTAAAATACAATACAATTGTGTCGAGCACTGTATGATACAAGGCAGGAATAGGGACCTTTAGTTTTAGAAAGCAGCCAGGTTAGGAAGAAAAATCCATCACAAATGTGCCCAGCATGGTGTGCATCAAAGCAGGGATAGGAATCCCATAAAAAAGTAGCGCTACAAAAATCCAGTACAATAACCTGCTGTTTATAAAAATACAATTTAATTTAAAATCCACTTTCATTGACTGATGTGTACCACACTGAAAATAGAGACCATTAGAAGTTAAAAAATATGCAAGTTAGGAAGAAAAACCCACCACAACTGTGCTCAGCACTGTGTGCTACAAAATATGTATGTATTTAGACAGAATATAAAGACAGGCAGGTAAGGAAGAATAATTGTGCTCAGCTCTTTATGCTACATGGCAGAAACATAGAAAACACACAACGACATATATGGGTGCAGGCTTGGTGGGCCTTGAGCTCCAGTGGCGAAACTACCGCCGCCGTCACAGAGGACATGGCCGCTGCATCCCCAGCACCCTGCTCTGCTATTCAGCCTGGTAGGCATAAGGCCTTAGGCCTTAAGCTTCCCAGGTGATGGCTTCTAGTGCTGCCATAGGTGGCGCAATGACGTACCATCATCTTGCCAGCTATGCCAGGCTTCACCTGAAGCTGGTTTGCTGCTCGTTGCATCTGGGGAATGGTAAAGAGGTGAGCTTTTTCTTTTCTATAAGTAATGGGGCCCTACCTACCGCTTAACTGGGGCCCATCCACCACCTAGCTATATAGGGCCCACCATCACCTACCTACCATTGCAAACTATTAGGGGCTCACCTACCTACAACCTACCTAACTGGGGCCCATCTATCACCTACTTACCTGAGGCACACCATCACCTATCTACATGGGGCCCACCTACCAACAACCTACCTAACTGGGGCCCACGTATCACCTACCTATCTGGGGATCACCTATCTACCTGAGGTTGACCTGCCACCTACCTAGATGTGGACTACCTACCTATATGAGGCCCACTTTCCACCTACTTACATGGGGCCCACTTATCCCCTACCTATCTGGGGCCACATATCTACAATCTACCTACCTGGGGAAAACCTACCTAACTGGTGCCCATATACATACCTGGGGTCCACCTTCAACCTACTTAACTGCGGCCCACCTACCTATCTGAGGTCCATCTACAACCTACCTAACTGAGGCCCACCTGACTACCTGGGGCCCACCTACCTAAAACCCACCTACCTGTGGCCCACCTACAACTTACCTACCTAATTTACCATTACTCTATATTAATGCTTATATACAGAATTTATTACAAAACAGTATTAGATTTGTCCCTAGAAAGGCCCCAACACTTGGGACTGGAACCTACAGGTTCCAAAGGATTTTATAAGTGCACAGCTTGCATGTATGCTTCTAAAACTACATCATTTGTTACAAATAAAAAATATACAATCAAAGGTTATATCAAATGTAACAGAAGATTTGTGGTATACTTGATAGCATGTGCACTGTGCAGAATCCAATACGTAGGTTGTACCACAGGTCCCCTTAAAGTTAGGCTTAGGAGGCACTTGTCTGATTCTCTTCAGAGGTATTGTTTTAAATCCTCAATGGTTTCCAAACATTTTCAGGAGGCACATGCAGGAGATTTGACCTCTTTTTCCTTTTGCGATATTGAAAAAGTAGTACATTTTACCAGAGGAGGAGAACTGCGTAGGAAGCGCCTCAGTAGAGAATCTCAGTGGAAATTTAATGTAGAAACCAGAACTCCATCAGGTTTAAATGGGTTTTCTCGCTACAAAGATCATATCTCAAATGACGGGGACAGTAAAAATAAGCACTTTTGCAATTGGTTTGCATTACCTAAATCACTTAGTATAGCAGATATAAGCAAATCTGTGTATCTATAGCTACTCTGCAGCAGGTGGTCGGGCCATGCCCCCTTTTCTGTGATTGGCTGACTGATATGTAATTCAGCCTGTTTGGATATGCCCCCTGTAGGGGAAACACCCCCTGTGCTGTGACTGGCTGCCTGCACTCTGTGCTTACTCCCTTCTGGGAGTAATTACTGGGTCTTTAG
The DNA here is from genome assembly GCA_025379985.1 of Phyllomedusa bahiana. Lineage (NCBI taxonomy): Eukaryota > Metazoa > Chordata > Amphibia > Anura > Hylidae > Phyllomedusa > Phyllomedusa bahiana. The sequence goes on along the minus strand of JAODAL010012108.1, from coordinate 76,636 downwards.
TAATTACTGGGTCTCCCCTCATATAACACAGCCTTATATAGTATGTTCCCATCACCCAAATAACACAGCCTTATACAGTCTGTTCCTATCACTCATATAGCATAGCCTTATACAGTCTTCCCTCTCTACCTCCCGCTTGATAACAGAGGGAGGGTGCAGAGTGCATTTCTCACGTTTGTTTCCTCAGTTCAGGCTGTGTCTATGACTACTTACAGCAGTGCAAGTGTTCTGGTTACAAGGAGCTTGTGGAGTCTGGAGATGACAGCTCTGCAGCCATGAGAACATTGCAGGAAGCTGAAGAGCTGTGACATCCTCTCTCTTCCCCTGCTCACATACAATGATGATGTCACCAGTCTTCAGTGATGGAAGACATGCCTACAGGGAGGAGAAACATTCCTACTGAGAGGAGACACCCGTCCCTGGATTTGAAACTGTAAGAGAGGTCAACAGCTCAAGTCTGCGAAAGCGTGTAATGATAAAACTTCTTTAAATATTAAACAGGATATTAAGTATAATAATTAAGGTTTATATTTTTTTTGTTTTAATTGGTGCATATGTGAACATGTTTTTTAACTCCTTGTCTGGCATTTGGAGAGTTTGCATTGCTCGGTTCTTACAAGTCTAGTTTAAATAATGTGTAGCATATATTGAAAAAGTACTCACGCCCCCGTGAAAGTCTTTTGGCAACCAGCTGTAGCCTTTATCTCACTCCAGACCCCGTCGGCTGAATCAGGTGATAGAAAAGAACAAGCTCTGAACAAGGACTTTTTCCGAAATGCGTTAGCGTGGTACTTCATGCACTATGTTTGCTGTGAAAATATGTATTTTCTAATAAAGTAGCCTATTTTATGATCTGCTGGACAATTGCACCATTTGTTTGGTAACAAGTTATTCTCTATTAAATTATGAGTAAGTGCTCCAGCTGGAGACAGGAGTTCACTTTTGGATCACATGATGTGTAATTGCTCCCGCTGGAAAGAGGAGTTCCCTTTTGGATCACATGACCAGCATGTTTTTATTTATTTTTTTTAAATGTTCAGGTTAGGGGTAGTGTACAGGCTACGACTAAGGATGGTGTTTGTATCTGAAACGCATCAGTCTTTTTGTTCCATCTGTACCACTGATGTTATAAGGCTACTTATTTGCCTGTGCCATGTACCATGATATTATGTGGATCGTTTTAAAGGATTATAAATAAAATGCATAAGTTTTAACTGGTATTGTTTATCCAGGAAAAGGTGGCGTGAACACTTCTAGCTAAGTGGGGCCCACCTACCTAGCTGGGGCTCACCTACCACCAGCCTAACAGGGGCCAATTTCCCTACCTGCCTGCCTACTTGAGTGGGGCATACCTACTGCCTACCTACCTACTTTGGGCCTACCTATCTACCTAATAGGAGTTTACCAACCTACCCACCTTGGGCCTACCTAAGAACCTGCCTGGGGCTGGCCTACCTGCCTAGGGCCTAACAACTTGTCCAATGGGGGTCTACCTATCTACATAGGGCCTACCTAGCTACCTGGGGCTCTCCCCAACTGCCCTAGGAGACTGTGCATCTAAATTATGGCCTGTACCTACTCTCTCACCTCTGTGAAGTTTGTACAGAGGTGTTAATAGGTAAAGAAGTGCTGGAAAAGTGAGGATTCTAAGATGTTTGCATGTAAATTCTGCAGGGATGAGTTGTGGCTGGGAGAAGTCGTCCTGGCAATCTGGAGAAGAAAACAGAAATGAACAACTCATTAGAGAAGAGACCGACTCATCAGAGAAGACGTCTCCTGGGAGTTCCTGGATGTCAGGGATTAGTTTGATTCTGTGTTTGATCAGTGCTGTATTCATTGTCATGTGATGTAACCTGAGCTGGTGTCTGACCACTATAGTATGTGATCTCTATTTAGTGGTATTATAGGTTATATTGACGCTTTTATAGTGGTAGTGAACACTTGTCCCTGATTGTAAAAGTGAGTGCACGCCTGTCCCTGGCCCTGTGATTAGGGGGTTTCCCTTTTATTTTCTTTATATTTATTTTCTTAGTTTTATATTGTTGTTTATTTTAGAAAGTGGTGAAGTTTGTGACCAAGAGAAGGCTTGGATACTGTATGTGGGCTGGTGTGGGGTGGAGTGGGATATGTATGGAGGACATGGATGAAGCCACTTAGCCACGTGTCTATCTATAAAAAGTCTAAAACTAAAAATTGTTCAGGACCAGTTTACATTTATATCTACATACGACCAACATTCTGCCCACATTCAGAAGGTTATACGTCGTCATTGGCCAATACTAAGAAGTGACCCTCAATATGGCACTTCAAGAATAAACCATGAACCATCTTTAGAAAAGGTAGATCAATAGGGGATACTTTGATAAAGTCTGACATTAAATCACAGAAAAAAGATGGTCAAACTACCCTTGTATGGCATGTTCAAATTGTAACTCTATTATTAGAGGTTATTCCATTAAACATCCCTTGAAGGGATATGATATATTATTATTATTCTTATTTATTTTAAAGCGCCATTGGTTCCAGGGCGCTGTACATTCGATATATCCATTCAAGGATTTTATATATGCTTTAGTAAAGATGTCATCTATGTATTAAAATGCCCCTGTGGCAAAGTTTACGTAGGACAAGCTAGCCGGTCTATTCGTATTCGAATTAATGAGCACAAATCTGCAATAAGGACTTACTGCTCTAAGATAGGTACTTGTAAGGAAGAAGATAACATTAATTATGGTGAAACCACAATTGCACGTAACTTTCATGAAGCATGACATCAGGTTCATGAATTAAAGTGGTGCATTGTTGAACAGATAATTTGTAGAGATCAATACATGCTCCGTTCCCGTTTGCTTCAACGTGAAGCTTTTTGGATATCTAAATTGAACTCTTTACTTCCAAACGGGCTCAATGAAGCCTGTAGTCTTAAAGCCTTTCTGTAATTTCTATTCTATATGCTAGTCACGTTAAGGGTTAATTAAGGTGTATGTTTTTATCACGTGTTGTGTTTTAAATATATATATAGGAAGTAATATGTGCTGCTACTTACCTTCAGTGGGAGGATACAGCCAGATGACACCGGTCTGAGGAAGGAGGGGTTTCCTCCGAAACGTCACCACCTAGTGGAGTACGGCTGCCCTCACGGTCATCACTGCAAACAAGCTCCGCGATTAACTAACATATGGACACTAAGTAAGAATTTTCGTTATTACTCTCCACTCAAAGTATACAGTTGCAGTGAATATATCACAGGTTCTGTTCATTGTCATACCTGTAAGAAAGCACTTGTTTATGTCCTGAAATACTTGGACTATGTTTACTGCAAAAAAATTTTGAATATAAAACAGCTTTGAGTATAAAGGACTGTGTTTGTGTTGCTACTTGTGGGACAGGTGCCTGGGGATAAAGTAAATGGTGCGTGACTTATGCTCCGATGTCACACACCCAACCTCCTTTCTTAAAGGACCACTCCATTTTTTTTCCTTGAGTTCGTTAGAAATTGCTTTTAGGTACACAGTAGTGTCAGTGACTTTGCTTACCTGCAAAATAGGATTTCTCACTGCTGCCACTTGGTCATGTGATCTGCACTCTGAGTTGCTGAGTCACACAGTATGGTTGTGTGACCCGGAAGTGAATCTCTCAGTGCATTCCTATAGGATCAAACAGTCAGAGTAATGCATAGAGAGACAGGCTTCCTGTCAGTATCATAAACACAGTGACCTTCAGCTAATTAGGCCATGTGACCTAACCAAGACTATTGCATCAGCCAGAAATCCTGTATTGAGCTGCAGGTAAGCAAAGTAAGTGGCACTACAAAAAGCAACCTAAAAGTAATTTCTAATGAAAAAAAATAATAAATTGGAGTGATCCTTAGAGTATAAGTCTTTTGTAAGTTGGATGTTTGTAACTCAATGACTGCCTGTTATTAACTCCATAAAAAACTAAGAAAACAATGGTGAAATTCTTTTCCTTTCTATTTCACTCAAATATTTTTGGAAGGTATCTCAGTATATTAGATAGTACATTAAATGGTACTATAAAAATAAAAACTCATCCTGCAAAAACAACTGAGCCCTCATAAGGCTATGTCAACAGAAAGCAGGGATTAATGGAACTAAACCCTATTACCAAAATCTGCTATGTTAGGAAGGAATTGAGGCACAATTTATTTCAATCATATTATTTCTTTATGTTAACTTACCTATAATATTGGTAAAAATGAAAGTAAAATCTACATAATTTCTGCTACGTGTTAAGTTACAATAATTGTGAAAAATGTCTTAAAAATGGTAATCTGCTTCTAGTTTGTTTGTTCTCAGAGAATCTTGGCTTTTACACAATACCAAGGCTAGAGTTCTATTTGCTTTCAGATCCCAGGGGTATTCTCTAATGACTACAGAAAAACAAACTTTATGAGGAAAATTATTTCAATTTGCTGGAGTTTTATCTTCCGCATTATTTTGTACTTCAATAGACTTTATATAATTATCCAAACAATTTTTTAAAACTATTTAATAGTTGAATTAAAATTTGTCTTGAATATGATATAGAAGTTGATGAGTATGATAAAATAAACTTGGACCCTTATTGATTTCAGTTATTTAAGAAGCCCAATGTTCACAGTATGCTGTGCATGCTAAAATACAGCACAGGAAACTATGTATAGTCAAAACACATTAAACAGACTAAGGATTTAATTACTCTGTCCTCAGTTTATATGCTTTGCGAATGCACCTATAGTTCCAAAGCCTTTAACATATGCAAAAATGGTTTGTTTGGTGTAGGTTTGGCTTGTCCACATTGGTGATACTCCCCTTTTAAACTATATTGAAAGCACCTTTCTCACAATAGATGTAGATATCAGATATGTGCAACTGTGTAGGTGCAAACAGAGCCTGAGAAGCATGTGCACTCATCCAACTCACAAGACCTCTTTAATGTGCCATTTCTTCTATTTTTGCAACCTAACTACTTGGAATTAACATTTTTCATGGGGATAGGTAGAAAATGCTTAAAGGTTTTTAGGAAAGTTTATTTTTGGGGTTGTAACTTTCATTAAGGTTTAATGGAAAGGCAACATAGACACTTTTTAGCATTTCACCTTCATACACGGCCTCTTCAGTCAGACAAAAATAGCACAATTAAATAATTAAATAGTGCTTCAATGGATGAGCACACACCTTCCATATATAATCAGCTCTTGACCTTCCGGACTGATTCAAATGGAATCACTACTGGATTTTGTTGAAGCAATCCAAATCCATGGAAAAAAGTGTCATGTTCGCGCCATCTGGCCCTAGTCGCCGGCCACGGCCTCTGCGACCATAACTGCGGCATGGATTTCCTGTGTGTGAACACTGCTCTCAGTCCTGGATCTTTATTGATTTCTGGCCAACGCCCTTGGCCAGGAATCCTCCAGCACTCCTAGGGGTTAATCGATTCTCTGGTGATTGACAGCTTCTGCTTCCTATCCCTTCTGCTCTGCTTCCTCCCTTTCCCTATGTATAGCCACCGCTTCCTACTTCCTGTGCCTGCTATAGCTATTCTGTACCTGTAGTTAGCCTTCTCCTTTTGGATCTTCTGTGCCTTTGACCTCTGCTTGTGTTTCTGGTTTCTCCTTGTCTTACGATTTTGTACCGCGCTGCCCGTCTTGTTATCGACTTCGACCGTCTGACTACTCTTTTGTATTTTGTGTCTGTTCATCTCTGTCTGTGTGTACTTAGCTCAGTGCAGTGTCAGTCTTCTGGTTGGGGCCGGCCTCTTAAGGAGTTAGGTTCCCCAAAAGGCAGGGACAGAGGTTGGGGCGAGTGTCAGGGCCTCATTTGTCTGTATCTTTGGGTGCGTCCCTGACTACCCCTGACATTATTGCAGGCCCTTATTCTAAGTTAATTCCCCGGTGGTTCAGGATGAATACCAACCTGTCGGTTTCTGACCGCCTAGACGAATTAACAACGCAGTTTCAGGGCATGGCGGGTCTTATGTCCCAGATCTCGCTTCGGCTGGACGCCATGTCTAACCCGGCCCCTGATCCAGTCGTCCCATCAGTACCCGTATCGGCTCCTGGGCTAGTGGGGCAATATTTGCAGCACAAACTGAATATGCGGCTTCCTAACTGTTTTGACGGTAATCCTGATGCATTCCGAACCTTCAGGGAGTCTTGTCGCCTGTTTTTTTAGATTTAACTATTTTTCCTCAGAGGCTGAGAGATTTGCCATGGCGGTATCCCTCCTCCAGGGCCCACCTCAGGTATGGGCATTAGGCTTACCTCCCGAGGCCCCGGAATGGAGGTCAGTGGATAAATTTTTTCTTGCACTAGGCCAGATTTATGATGACCCCAATCAAGCAGCATTAGCAGAAACCCGCCTCCTATCCATCCAGCAAGGTCGCCGCTCAGCTGAGGATTATTGATCTGAATTCCGCCAATGGAGTTCGGTTAATGGGTGGCCTGACCAACCCCTCAAAACTCTCTTCAGACAAGGGCTGTCTGAGGCAGTAAAGGATGCGATGGTCAGTCACCCTATTCCAGAGACTTTGGGAGATCTTATGACTTTGGCTATAACCATTGACAGGAGGTTGAGAGAGAGACGCAGGGAAAAGGCTGGGGGGTCTACTGGACAGTTCAGGTCAGACTCTCCTGTCCAACCTTTCTCTGCTGTTTCTGCTATAACTCCTCTTCCACTACCTTTGTCATCGCCCACCTGGGGTTCAGGAGAGGAACCCATGGTATTAGGCTCTACGGCGGCGGCTATGAGAAGGAAGCATCGGGTAGAAAATGCCTTGTGCTTCTACTGTGGAGAGTCCGGCCATGTCCTGAGGAGCTGCCCAACCAGGCCTAGTTCCCCGTGGGAGATCAACAAACGCCTGAAGAACATCAGGAGGAATAACTCAGGTGTACAGGTACCCCTTAACTTGGATAATAAGATAACCTTGCCTGTAACCTTGATTTATGGGGCCAAGAGCTTTGCTTGCCATGCCTTGATCGATTCAGGAGCTGCTGTCAGTTTCATTAGCATGTTCTCCCTTTTCGGTTTAAGGCGCAGACTCTACCCCTCTAACTGAGGGAAGAATAGAATATCATACCGCCGAAATTACCTTGAACGTTGGTTGCTTGCATTTTGAAAAAATGTCCTTTTTTGTTATGGAGAGGCTTGCCACGGATATTATTCTGAGTTTACCATGGTTACACCTCCATAATCCGGTGTTCAACTGGAGGACTGCTGAGTTGGTTAAATGGGGGGACTCATGTGGTTGCCATTTGAAAACTGTACAGTCATTGGTTTGTTCTATAAACGATAATCATACCATTCCCGACTTTGTCACTGACTTTAAAGACGTCTTGATGAAACCGTTGCGGACACTCTTCCGCCGCATCGGCCATATGACTGCGCTATAGACCTCATTCCGGGGGCAAAGTTACCTAAGGGTCGTATTTTCAACTTATCTACCCCGGAACGAGAATCTATGCATCAATATATTAAGGAAAGCCTAGAAAAGGGTCACATACAACCGTCTATTTCGCCGGTGGGTGCCGGTTTTTTTTTATTGTTGAGAAAAAAGATGGGGATCTCCGTCCTTGTATTGACTACAGATAGCTCAATAAGATAACAATAAAAGACCAGCATCCACTTCCCCTGATCTTTTTAATCAGGTTGTGGGCGCCCGATGGTTTTCCAAAGTCGACCTTCGGGGGGCGTACAACCTAATCCGGATCAGAAAAGGGGACGAATGGAAAACGGCCTTTAATACACCTGAAGGACACTTTGAATACCTAGTCATGCCCTTCGGTCTTTGTAATGCACCAGCTGTCTTCCAACGATTTGTTAATGACATTTTCAGGGAACTCCTGGGGTGTTTCGTAATTGTGTACTTGGATGACATCCTTATCGTTTCCTCAGATTATACCCATCGAGATCATGTGAGGGAGGTTCTCTCGAGGTTACGCCAGAATCAATTATGCGCCAAATTGTCTAAATGTCTGTTCGGAGTCCAGGAGATAGGATTCTTGGGGTATGTACTTAGTCCCATAATCTTCAGGTTGAGAGAATACTTGGTGATTCAGAAACATATGAGAGGCTTCCAAAAGATCCAACCAATGAGTATCTGAAGGAATTAAAAAGGGTTTTGGAAATCTGGGAATTGAAAAAAATTAATTAGGGGAGGGAGAAGAAATTTATGCTAAATGTGAATCCTACTATTGCTACTTTTATGCTTTTCCCAAAAAAGTGAAAAAGGGTTGTCCCCAAATACCGGGAAAAGGGCCCGATAGTTAGGTAAAAAAAATTTAAACCCACAAGGCCCTTGCACGAAATGTTGGGATGTATTTTGTTTGCCCTTTGCCCACTGGCCTTCCCTTTTCAAAATCTTAAGACATAAAGGGATCCCTGTGATGAAAATTTAAATTTGTTAGTGGTAGTAAAGTTACATTCCCTTTGAAAAAGGTTAGATTTTTAAAACCCCCTTTTTAAATAAAAAGTAAAAATTTTTTTTTTTTTTTTTTTTTTTTAAAAGAACCCTTTTTTTTTTTTTTTTTTTAAAAAATCGGGGGCCCTGAAACAATAAGTATTTTTTTTAACCCAAAAGGAGGTCCCACAATTTAGGGAAAACACAATGATTTTGTTTTACAGTTTATTGGTTTTTGGGTTTTTGAAAACCAATAACTATTTTTTTTTGATGGCACCTTTTATCATCAGATAAAAGGGAAAGGCAGCCATGGGCAAAAATTTTGTGCACCCAAATTTTGCTAATCAAATTTTTAAAGGTTTGGGGGAGGATGCAAATTGTTTTTTTAAAACCCCTTAAAAATATTCACGGGCCCGGATTTTATTTTGGGGGCGCTTTTTTGTTAAATATTTTGATTTTTTTTGGGGTGGTAGGGGAAAAAAATTATTAATGGATTTTGTATCTAGACTAAAATTAAATAATAAAAAATTGGGGGAATAAAATTTTCACTTTTTGAAATTCATCGGGAGAAAAAAAAAATTTGGGTTTCTTGAAATTTATGTTGGATAAAAAACAAGCAGATTCAGACAAAGATATTTCGGAAAAAAAACGGGCTACCAATAGTCTGTTCATTTTTTTAGGGGCATCCACCTTCTCAAAAAAATCGGACCCAAAAGCCCAAATTTTTAGGGTCGTAGAAACTTTTTCAAACTTTTGGGTTTTCAATGAAGAATGTATAAAGTTAAATGCAGTTTTCAGGAAAGGGGTTCCCCAAAAAAATTTGTTTGGGGGAAGGGGGGTTTTAACAGGGCTTTGACCAGTGACAGAGGAATTTATTAAACAGTAAAAAAAAGAAAGAAAAATGATTTAATTAGTTGTATGGGTTTCCCCTTTGATGATAGACCCAAAATGAAATGGGGGCCATACTTAAAAAGGGAATTTGGGCCACTTCTAAAGGGGAAGTTTCCCGTTTTTCCTCTAAAGGGTGGTTTCCCAAAAATTTATGCTAGTGTCATTATAAAAAGGGGGGAAAAAATTTTTTGGGGAATTTTACATAGTCTTTTGGGGGAGATGGAAAAAAAAAAACAGGGTTACAGTTTTCCGGGGGGTAGGCTCATACCCTTGTGGAAACTGTTATTCTGCCCTTTCATAGGGGAAAACTAAAGCATTTTGTTAACCCCGTTTGATAAGGGGAAGATTTGAGATAAGCCCAAATTCATTAATTGAAAAAACCCAGGGGGGTTTTTTTTTTGGGGGGCTATTGTCCTTGCCCCTAAGTTCTATGGGGAAAAAAACCATACAGGAGTTTCGTTTCGGACTGAAAACATTTTGAGTACTATTAAAAGTAGAGGTATCCCCCCCTTGCGAGACACTTTTGGGAAAGGGACATAATGGTGAAAAATAGAGGTGTTTTTTTTCTGGGGCATCTGTTTTAAAAAAAGCTGGGGAAAGAAAGGGGGATCTGGATTTTAATTTTTTTTTGAAAGGAAGAGGCAAGATGGATATACGGAACTAAATTTACATTGAAACCTAAAGGCCTAAATAAAAGGCTTTTCTTTTTCAGCTTTTAAATTTTAATCTTGCTGTTCCCATAAAATAATTTTTTAAAGGGAAACCCAGGATATATGTGTTTAAAGGGTTTGGCAGTGGGTATAGACAGTTGAAAAACCAGGGACTTGGAATTTTTCCAGGTTCCATATGTTTTTTCCTCTTTTCCCATTCCCTCCTGCCCCCCCCCCCCCCGCCACCCCCCCTTCCACCCTGCCCTGCCCCCTGCGTTGTCCCTCATTTCCCCTGTGTTGTAAAAATGGTAGGTATTGATCCGTGGGCCACGTTTTCTATTTAAAAAAATCGGGATGTAAGTATGTTGGGTTTTGTGCATGGAGGGGTTTGTTTGGCCCGCGGGAAATTGGGGGGGGGTTTTGTGCACTGCGTTGTTGTGGCGAGATGCAGCCCCGGGAGTGGGTAACTACCCATTAAAGTATTTATTCATCCTTTTGTATAGATTTATTTTTTTCGTCGCTGCGTTGATTTTGTGCTTAAATAGATGCAACCAGATGCAATAGCGTTTTGAAAAAATACTAATTTTTTTTGAAAGCTCCCTTTTTTTTTGCAGCTTCTAACCCGTGCGTAAAAGAAATTTGGTGGGAGCCCTTTTAGCCGGAGGAGAGAATTTTAATGGGTTTAAGGGTTTTAAGGGGCAAAAATGGGCCAAAAAAGCCTGCAAATTTATTAAAATTTAATATGGGAAAAATTTAATGTTTTAAAAAAGAAGTGGTTTATGGAAATAGTTGGAAACCCAAAAGTATTTTAGCACAATGGAAAAAAATGTAAATTTTAAAAGGGCTTGAGCTTTATTAAAATTTTTTTTTGTATATTAGTTTTTAGGAGAAGTGCCCTTTTTGGGAAGTAATATGACCCGTGGTGTATTTACAGTTGGGAAACTATATTCCCCCAAAGATTAAACATATTAGATGTGGAAGAGGGGGGCTTAATGGGAGTTGATAAAGCTGGTAGGTGCTGTGGAAAATTTAAAAACCTTTTTCTGTTAGTCCCGTTCTAGGTGAAAGGGACGAGTTGCAAAAATTGAGAGAAAAAAGCGGAAAAATCCATCACAGTCAGGGCCCGAGGTGTCTGCTGGTGCCGTGGCCCTTGTCCCTGGGCGTGCCCTTGGGGGTGGGGGGCCAAAGGGCCCGTTTTGGGGGGATGTCGAATTTGCCTGAGTTTGCTTTTTCATGGGGGCATGGTGGTAGGTTTGCGGACCAAATTTTGAGTGTGCGGCAGGAGAGCAGAAAGGGGGGGGTGGGTTTTATGTGGATTCTTATTTGGGTAATTTGGTTTGAGCACCTGAAAGGGGGGGGTTTACCTAACATGATTTAAAAGGAAGGAGCTTAACCCCCATGTGATCGGGCCTCTAACCCCTGGTTTAAGCCCGGTTTTGCTGGCGAAAAATGTCGGGGGGGTCAGATAGACATTTTAAATTGTGAAATTTTCACCCCCTGTCTGAAGTGTCACCTGCTGCAGAAAGGTGTCAAGGGGGCCTTATTTGTTTTGTGGCCAAAGAGATTAGGGACGGGCTCCCGGTTTGTAGGCCCTTGGGGGTCCCTTACTGGAGCTAGTACTTTGCTATAGGGTATAAGGGGTCTCCTGTTAAAAAGGTGGGTTTCTCCACCAGATTTGATAATAAAAAAAGGAGTTTTTCCTTCTTTAAAGCAAAAAAGGTTAAATTTACGAGGTTAGAAAATAAGGTTTTTTAAATAGTGTGTATTTTGGGGTTTAAAAGGGTTTTACATAATAAAAGGGTTTCGTTTTAGTGTTTTAAGATAGAGAACTGGGGGGTTTAAAAAATTTCCTACGGGGAAAATAAATTTTACTTTTGTCCCCGCTTATAAGCATTTGGGTTCACAAAAGGGGTCTGCCCTGGAGTGGGTGAGGCCTATACCCTTTAAAAGGATTTAAAGTTTCTTTTTATTTTTTTTTTTTTTTTCTTTTTTTTATTTTTTTTTTTTTTTTTTTTTTTTTTTTTTTTTTTGGGTTTAAAAACCCCCACGGACCTTTTATTAGGCCGAAAGGTTTTAAAAACCCCCCCTTCCCGGGGACACCCAGGAAAAGCTGAGTAAGCATTTTCCCATTTGAAAAAATGTTTCTCGTCCCCCCACCTGTCTGGTCCATCCAGCCCGAACAAACCTTTTGTTGTAGGGGTGGATGCCCCCTGAGACAGGCGTAGGAGCCGTCCTTTTCCCAAGGAACGGAACGCTTTTACCAAAAAATTTCGGGCCCCCTCGCCTTTTTTTCCCAAAAAACCCCCTTTTAAAAGAAAAGGTCCAAAAAAAGATATTGGTAAACCGGGAATTGCTGATAAAAGGGCTTTTAAGGTGGGGCACCCCCCTGGAGGGGGGGGCCCCCCCGACCAAGGGTGACTTTTCCCCCCAATGATCATAAAAAAACTGCTGTTCTTGACAAGGGTAAAAGGTTTAATCCCCCCCCAAGCACGATGGGCCCTTTTTTTTTTACTGATTAAAAATTTGTGGTTTAACCCCACCCCAGGGGTAAAAAGTTAAGGCGAAGCCTTTTCCCCAAAATTTTGGTTAAAGGGCTGACATCTCGGAGGGGAAAACCTTTAAAAAAAATCTTGTCCAGGGTGGGCGTTTTACCCTCACTGCAGATTTAGTTTCTGGGGATTAAAAACTCACAAGGTTCAGCCCCCCCCGGACCTTACCCCTGGTTTAAATCTTGTTCCTTTTCACCTTCGTTTGAAAATTTGAGGGAAGTTCACTCCTCAGTCCTGTCTGGGGCATCCTGGGGATCGCAGGGGATGGCTACCTCCTATTTTCGTACCTATTTTGGGGGCCTTCGTGGCAGCGTGATGTCAAGGAATTTGTTACTGCCTGTGGACTTGTGCTTTGGGCGGGAAAGGTTTCCCCAAAATCTCTTTGAGGGGTTTTTTGTACCCCCTCCCCAATTTCCTAAAAAGGCCCTGGTCTAAATCTCTTTTTTTTAAACAGGGTCTTCCCCCCTCCCAAAGGGGAGGTCCCTGATTTGGGGGGTCGGGAAATCGCTTCTCTAAAAATGTGTAATTTTTATTTCCTTTAAAAAGCTACCCGCCAAAATCCCCGCCGATCTATTTGTTGCAAATATTAAATGTTGGGGCGATTAAATTTTAAAAAGTTGAAAACGGCACAGTTTTTAAAGGTGTGGAAATTTTTTTGATTTTGTGATAATTTAGGTTTAAAAACTGTGCATCAAATTTTTTTAAGATTGCGCTATTTTCGCCGCTTCCTGTCATTTTGGCGGCCAGCAAATCGCTTTCAGAATAGAGCAGGGTGGTGTGTGTGCCGGGCGTCATGACTGGGGTGTGTATGGTTGCGATTGGCTGGAAAAAAAAAACAATTTACCTTTGTTTTACATAAACAGCGTTTCCTGTTTAGCCTCAGTGGCTCCCCGCCCTTCAGGAGAAGGGAAAGTTGGCCCCTTTTTTGTGTCCAAAAAAACCAACCGCGAAAAAAAAATTTTATTTCTTCACAGGAAAACCCCTACTATTAGCTGTGATCCTTCCAATTTAGTTTGATTAGGTTTTGGAAAAATTTTATATAGTTAGGGTAGAGAAATTTTTTAAAAAGGGGGAACATTCCCAACTGTAAAGTAAAGGGGGGAGGGGAATGGGGGGGGCCCCCCGGGCAAACAGACAAGTCTATAAAAAATTAATGGTAAAGTTCCCAAGACTTAGTGGGGGAACATTCCCACTGAAATTTTGCTTTATTTTAACAGTTTTTCTATTAAAAATATTTCCTGGATATTGGGGCAACCCCTTAACTTTTTAGGTTTACACATCTTTTCTTGAAACCCTGCAGGTCTCTTTGTTGGGGGTTGAAAAAACTCCACTTTTTTTTATCAGTTTTACATTTAAGATAGGGGGTTCATTTTCAATTTTGCCCCTTTCCACCTTTGTTGTTTATCCCCTTGCATTTTTAAATTTTAAATTCCAGCAATTTTATAGTCCACCACAGGTAAAATTGAAAGGTCCCCAAAAATTTCTTTATTATACAAAAAACCAAAAACCAGATACGTTTTTTTTTGAATTTGGCGCACTACAGCTTTGTTTAAATTGAGGCAGTTTGGGGGCACCAAACCCTTGGGGAAAACCCAGAAATTTTTATAGTAACCACAGGGGGAATTGAAAGGTCCCAAAAATTACCCTTTTTTATACGAATAAATTTTTAGATACGTGTTTTTTGATTTTGGGGCCCCCCAACAGCTTTGTTCATTGAGGCAGCTTGAAATTTAAAATTTTGAATACAGCAATTTTGTAGTCCCCACGGGGAAATTTGGGTAGGTGCCAAAAATCCCTTTTTTTTAAATCAAATCATTTCGATACGTGTTTTTTCATTTGGGAAGGCCACCCTTTGTTGATAGATCTACTTTGCATTTTAAATTTAAATACAGCAATTTGTTTGGTAACCACAGGGGAATTGATAGGTGCCAAAAAAAAACCTTTTTATTATCCCGAATCATTTCAGTTACGTGTTTTTTAACTTTGGCGGGGCCAGCTTTTTGTTGATAGATCTTTTTGCATTTATATTTGAATCCAGCAATTTTTTTTTGGGTTTTGGAGGGTTTTTGAAAAAAAATGGGGGTTTGTGATTTGCCGTTTTTTTATTAAGAGTTTTTCCCCAAAAAACTTTTCCCTTTCCCTTTCTAAATTTTTTTATTTTTCGAAAAGGGACCCAAAAATTCAGGTGGAAAGCGAGAAAAGAGGGGGGGTTTTTTTAGGACATGGGGGTTTAGGGGTTCAAAGGAAAAGGGTGCCCCTTTCCCGTGGATGGCGACAAAAAACGCAGGGCCAGCGGATCGTCAGTTGTAGGCCCGTAAGGCCTGCCCATCGCGGGTCAGGGCCCGGGTGGAAATTCCAAAAACGAACTTTTGCCCGCCAATCTGTCCTTCAGTGGTTAAGGGAACCCTTTCCCATCCAGCATTCTTCCCTCCTCGTCCCCCCAATTTTCCCGGAAAAAATTCTTCATCAGCTTTTTTTCAGCATGGCCAACATGAAGCAGCCCAAAGGGTCAAACTCGTGTACCCCCCAAAATGTGGATAATCCATTTTTGAAGCCCTTTTTTTGATGACAAAAGGGCGGTTTGGGGGTCAGAGGCATTTTTTAAAAAAGATAAAGAGGCCAAAGAGGATGATTTTTTTTGCTCTGAACCCCAGTTACTGAGGGCCAAATCAGAGGAGGTAAAGGGAAAACCCGGGTTTCCAAATGGGCCCCAAAAAAACCCCGGGGGCGGTCGGCAACCCCCTTCCCGGGCCCCTCTTCTTGTAGCCCGAGTTTCCTGGAAAAAAGAATTTCAGGACGACGAAGTAAACCTGTGTTGATGTTAGTTTGCGACATTCGGACCCAAACGTGGTCTTTTAAAGAAGAATTTGTTGCGGGGCCGCTTAAACAGGGGACGATGAGGAAGATGTGGGGTAGTGCCCGGGTCGGGTTCCGTTTTAAAAAAGGGAGGGAGGGGGGGGGTCGCAAAAGGGGTTCCCCCCGATATGATTCCGCCACCCAAAGGTCCAGCGAAAAAACCCCCGCCTCGCTTTTCGCCTTTAAAAAAGGTCCAGGACCTTTCAAGGGGGGGCCCCCTTTTTTGGGACCAAGCCTTTTGTTTCCCACCCGGGCGATGTCCAAAATGCCGCCTATCCCGAAAAAACGCTAAAAGGGGCAAAGGAAAAAACCTTAGGGGGTTAACCCCCAAAAACATTTTTCTAGTAACATGCACGAATCTGAGTTGAAAGGGGAGGAAAAACATTTGGCCCAAAAAAAAGGGCCGGGGACCGACCCCTGGCCTCCAACACCTGTCACCCCCTCTGTCCCCGCCCCCCTTCCCCTCCGCCACCACCAAAAGCGTTCCTCAGTCCCCCATGTTTTCTCAGATTCATGATCAGGGATAAACCCTCCGTTCCCCCCTTTCCCCCCGCCCCCCCCGAGTACCACCACCCACCACCAGAGCCCCACCCTTTTCCCCCATTTTTCCTTTCCCAAGCAGTTTAAACGCCCCGGGCACCCCGTTTACAGGGGCCAGTTTTGCGGCCAAAGCCTTTGTTTTCCCAGGTTTGGGGCGGAAAAAACCATTTTAACCCAAACCCCCTTTTCCAAAGCCAAAACCCCTGTTTTCGGCATTGCCGGCTTTTGGGCCCTTGGAAATTTGCTTTCTGCTGGGGGGACACGAGGGGTGTTCCGCCACGTCATGGCCCTTGCCTGCACCCCAATCACAGATGCGAGCAGGCATTCTTTTGCCAGAAAAAGCCATCCCTGCCCTGGCCGAGACCGTGTCATCTAAAACTTTCAAGCGCGTTGTCTGCATCTGTGTCGGGGAAAAGTCCATCTGACCACACCACGACACTATGGACTGTAAGCTCGGACAAGCCGCTATATCTCGTGTGGACAGCTCACTGGGTGAGCTGGGTCGGATGTCTTCTGGGGGTGTCGGTGGCTTCAGTCTCGGCGCACGCTCTTCAAAACCACAGGGATGGGTTGCAGGGTCTTTCCCAAGGCTCATGGTTGCATCACGTGCCCACAGAAACCAGCCGTGTTGAAATTAATCGTCTTGGAGACCGTCCACCCCACACAGGTCAGGAGCTGTGGACGGGCTCTCCGCAATGAGAGGCGCCTCGAGCGTGGTGGGTGCCAAGAAACCTTGTGCCAGGCAAGGTGGGTGTGCGGGATAACGGGAGAAATCTGATGCCGCATTAAGATCGGTAGGCTGGAGCACACCCTTGCCTGGCACATGTTCATGAAACCTTGTCTCCAGAAATTTTCTAAAGAGCCTAGCCGGGTCTGGTGACTGCCTGCTTGGGAATGGCTCGAAGTCTAAGTTTCGCAAACTTCCGCCGTTCGCCACCAATGCTTCGTCAAGCTGTCTGCGTTGCAGCGTCAGATCGGCCTCCCCCGTTCAACCGTCTCAGTGTTGACCTGGCAACATGCATGGAATTCACACCCATCCTTATGCTCCAGCGATATGTCGGCAAGCAGCGAATGCCAGGTACGCAGTACGAAGTGCAACAATGTCCGACAAGCAGCGGTGCGGACCTCGGGGGGTGTTGCAGCCACCAAGAGTGGAGGCAGCTGGTGGAAAGAGCTCTGCACAATCCTTGCCAGTTTGAAGAAGCCACCAAATGATCAGTGCGGACATGCCCTTGTCAGCATGAGCATTGTGGTGCCCATCTTAGTTCTGGAACGATGGTTGGAACACTCTGAAACAAAAGGTCCCGCCAGCGATGGAGGGGAGACAGACACAGATGAGGGGACACGGGAGCCTTTCTCTCCGTCAAATCCACAAGGACGACAGTTTTCACAATTTCAATCGGTCTTCATTAGGCAGTTGGTTCGGGGTCCAGAGCTAGTGCAACGGTGGCGCTATCTAGCTCCTCAGGGTGCATCATCATCCAGGCATAGTCAGCGGCTGTGTTGAAGCTGTGCCGGCAAGGCAGCGGAGGAGGGGAGGTATTCCTGACACCGATATTTGTTAACGATGTCCCTGCCTTGGAAAGAGGTTGGCTGCGAATTTTGAGGCGGAAAGAGGAAGAGAGGATGATGTGGAAGATCAGTTTGTAGTGCCCCCCTCGAACCCAGAGGCTTTGGGAATCATGGCTCCATCTCTCAATGAGTGCTTGGATGCTCATTTCCTCCAACATGGATCCTCGCTTTAAGGCCATCAAAATGAACAACTGTTTACTGGGTGGCCACCCTCCTGGATCCCGGTACAAAACAAAACTCAGGCATTTCCTTCCACCCACCAAAATAGTAGAGTTATAATGCAGGAAATGGAGACCTTGCTGATTGTTATCAACTGGAGACATTCGTTGCGTCTGATTCATCGTTCCACAAAATGTCACGGTGGCAACTACATCAGCAACGTGACTGCAGTAGAGTGCCAAGAGGCGTAGCAGAGCAGCAGGACAATGGTGTAGAAGCATAATGGGTGACCACTGGCAATCTTTGTTTACCACCTCACCAAGCATGCAAATGCGCAGGGCACACATCAACACACAGAGACAAGCTTAAGATAAATGGTGCAGACTATCTGCGGCTCAACACCGATGTTTTTGTATGTGTTCCGGACCCAATAGACTTCTGGGTATCCAATAAATGGCAAAATGGCCCGAGCTGGCTCGTCAGAATAGAGGTATCTGTCCTGCCCAGCAGGCAGCGTCATAATTGAGCGGGCCTTCAGGCAATGCTGAGGATTCATTACTGTACAAACGCATCCGGCTTTCCACTAGATAATGTGGATCGTTTGAATTTCACTACCAAGTTGAAATCAGGCATGGTTCTCTGATGATGTTGGGGCCCCCAATTGGCACGAGGTCACCGATTATGTTGCCGATCTACTTCAATTCTCTTCAACAGAAATGGTCCTCTTCCCATGAAAATTTTTTTTTTAAAATGAATCGATTCTTACTGCAATTTTTATTCTCTTTTCCCAACAGTTCATTTTGCTGGTTTTGCTGTGAGGACACTGTAAAAAGACAGGACAAGGTTTCATGACAACCGTTATTCCATTTACTCACTTTTATCTTTAGAAGTTTTCGCATTGTCAATGGTTTGGGTCATGTTGCTGTGAGATACAGCTTTAATTATGGTCTTTGGAATAGGAAATGTGGCTTTTAAGTGGCATTTCTCCCTAACAATATTTTAAAAGTGGCTGAAGAAGTCATATTTATAATTTTTTGGGTCATGTAGCTGCTGGTGATACAGCAATAATCATGGTCCTTTGAACAGAAATGTGGCTTACCTAAGTGGCCTTTTCTCCCTCACAATTTTTAACAGTGGCTGAGAAGTAATTTTTATAATTTTTTTGGTCATGCCTGCTTTGAAATGCAGGCTATATACAGGTCTATTATAAAAATGTTGTCATCTAACAGACATTTGTTCTTCACAATTGTCCAAGTGGTCAAGCGGTCATGCTTTGAATTTTTGGGGGCATTTTTGCTTTGAATTCAGCTATACATACAGTTCCTTATTATAAAAATATTTTGTTTCGTATCAGACATTTGTTTTCACAATTGTCAGAGTGGGCTCAAGGGTGATGGTGTGTCTGAAAACAGGAATAGGTGGGACATGGTTAATGGTACACATATGCCAAAGATGACTTGTTTTTGCAAGAATCTTTAACATGCTAATCATCCGTGTGTATTGAGAAACCCAATTTAATACAATTAAAAAAAAGAGAAACAAAGGACAGGTTGGGGATTCCATCCATTTTAAAAATAGTGTTTCTAGAATTAAAACTACTAAAATACTTGCATGTACAAATAGCTGTTAAAAAAATTCTCTGAATTGTACAAGGGAAGGTACAGGGAAAACTTGACCAGATGTAGGTTATTCAGAGGACATGGAGTATGAGCACGGGACAGAGAAACAAAGACAGAGACAATTTCCTCCAGCACGTTGAGTAAAATAGAAAAAGAATGCCAAGAAAAAGGGCACCTGGTGGAACAGGAGCGTTAACACACCAGTATTTCCAAGTGAGGCTCAATTGGTCCGCACTCATACGGAGGGCAAGCGTACCCAGGACAAGGGGACAGTATATGTCCAGTGAAACCTAAAATGATGGTTTTAAAGACTACTTTTTTCGGCACTTTTTAAATGTGGGGGCTCTGCAGGTTTTGGGTCTCATGCTGTGGCCAGGACAGGTATAGTCTAAGTGTCCAGTGAAAACTAAAATGGTGATTGAAAAAAGACTCCTTTTTCCGGCACTTTTGATCTGGGGGTCATTGCAGGTCTGGGGCTCATGCTAGTGTGGCCAGGACTTGTATAGTCATGTCCAGTGAAACTAAAATGGTCGGTGAAGACCTCCTTTTGACAGCACTTTTTAAATGTGGGGTAATGCGGGTTTGGGCTCATGCTGTGGCACAAGGACAGGTATAGTCAATGTCCAGTGAAAACTAAAATGGTGGTGAAAGACTCCTTTTTCCGGCACTTTTAATCTGGGTCATTGAAGGGTTTGGGGCTCATGCTGTGGCCCAGGACTAGGACAGTATATGTCCAGTTAAAACTAAAATGGTGGTTGAAGACTCCTTTTTTCTGGCATTTTTAAATGTGGGGGTCATGCAGGTTTGGGGCTCATTCTGTGGCCCAGGACAGGATAGTCAATGTCAGTGAAACTACAATGGTGGTTTGTAAAAAAGACTCCGCTTTCACCGGCCACTTTTGAATCTGCTGGGTTCAGACAGGTTTAATGGTCATTCTGCGGTACAGGACAGATATAGTCAATGTCCAGTTCTCAACTAAAATGGTCGGTTGAAAATAGACTCCTTTTTCGGGCACTTCTAAATTGTGGGGGTCATGCTGGTTGGGGTATTGCTGTGGACCAGGACATGTATAGTCATGTCCAGGTTCAACTAAAATGGTGGTTGAAAGACTCCTTTTTTCGGCACTTTTGAATCTGGGGTCATGCAGGTTTGGGGCTCATGTGTGGCCCAGGACATGTATAGTCATGTCAGTTCAACTAAAATGGTGGTTTGAAGACTCCTTTTTTCCGGCACTTTTAAAATCTGGGGGTCATGCAGGTATGGGGGCTCAATGCTGCATTCCAGGACCAGGTTATTCAATGTCCAGTTCAAGTAAGAGGATGGTTCAGATCATACTGCCTTCTGGCACTTTTTAAATTTGTGGGCTGATGCAGGTTTAAGGGTAAGGCTGTGGTACATAAGCCTGGATAGTGAATGTTGTGTGTTTTTTTGTTGTGGCTTTTATAACCTAAGTGTGTTGCATTATGTGTTAGGCACGTATCAATTTGACTTGTTGTGGCATGTTATTTCAGCTCTCCAGCACTGTTTGGGTGTAATAACTGAAGGTGTTGTTTGCTTCTACCATAGACTTTAAATGAGTCATTCGCTCATAATCGACTGCTCACTATCGACTATCTAGTCGATGATGGTCAACCATCGACCGATGTCAATGGCCAACGCAATCGCTCAACACTAGTCATATACTAAGACTTCATGATATCCCTCCAGTTCTGTGTTTGACAGAGGGTTACAGTGTTGTCGAGTTTCTGGAGACGCATTCTGTGTAGATTGGGCATCTCTCTGTCCTTATCCTCCGCCTTCACCATCCAGAAACTAATGGGGCAAACTGAGAGACTTAATCAGTCATTAGAACAATTATCTCAGATGCTATGTTTCGAGTGAGTTTTTGCCTATGTCTGAGTTCGCCCTTAAACAATCATGACAATTTCCTCAACCAGAGTTTCCCCCTTTTTCTGTCAGATATGGGTTCCCCAGATACTCAGCCGCTAAAGGTTGTGAATCTAAATTTTTCTTCTGTAAAATCCGCCGTTAAGAGGACAGTGCACTATCAGGGTAGGAGTCGTGAGACTCTAGAAAAAAGCAATCTCAACAAATTAAAATGCCAATAGGAAACGTCGACCGGACCCGAATATGTAGTCGGCGAAAAAGGTGTGGCTCTCGAAAAAAATTTTTCACCTCCGGTTCCACTAGGAAGTTCGGTCCTCCTTTATCTCCTTTTTTTTATCACCGAAATTTGTTAACCCTGGTTTTAAACTCCCCTTCCGATTCCCCCGTATTCACCGGGGTTCCACAAAGCCCTGCTAAAAAAAGTACATTCCTGTTTTGGTCGGTCGTCCTCCCCCTTCCCCTTGGTCATACAGGGATTAGAGTAAAAAAGAGCTTTTGGGTTCAAAATACTCTCCATATCTGGTTTACTGGGGGTACGGGCCGGAGGAAGGGTATGGGTGGCGTCTAGGGGTTACATGCCCCCCGATGGTAACAAAAAATTTACCAAGTCAACCCTTCCAAAACCCCGGGGGATCTAAGGAGGGGGGGGCCGGTGGCCCCTATAAAGGGGGGTACTGTCATGTTCGCGGCCCCCTTTGGCCCTAGTGCCGGGGCCCCGGGCCCCTGCGCATAACTGCGGCTTGGCATTCCTGTGTGTGAACACTGTCTTAGTCCTGGACTTTATTAATTTTTTGGCCAACGCCCTAGGCCCGGAATCCCCCCCGCCTCCTAGGGGGTTAATCGATTCTCTGGGGATTGACCTCTGCTTCCTATCCCTTCTGCTCGCTTCTTCCCTTTCCTATTTATACCACACTTCCCTTTTCTGTGCCTGCTATAGCTATTCTGTACCTGTTTACCTTCCCTTTTGGGTCTTCTGTGCCTTTGACCCCTGCTTGTGTTTTGGTTTCTCCTTGTCTTATGATTTTTTACCGCCTGCCCGTCTTTTTATGATTCGACCCCCGACATCTTTTGTTTTTTTGTCGTTCGTCTCTGTCTGTGTGCATTTAGCTCAGGAGTGTGAGTTTTTGGTTGGGGCCCCGGGCCCGTTTAAAGGGGTCGGGTTCGCCCAAAAGGGAGGGACAGAGGTTGGGGCGAGTGTCAGGGCCTCACTTGTCTGTATCTTTGGGTGTGTCCCTGACTACCCCTGACAAAAAGAGACGGCATCCAGCGGGTTAGAAAACGCCAAAAATATTCTTTTATTTCTCCTAAAAACACCAAAAATATGCGATGTTTGGACCTCAAAAGGTCTTTATCTTTTTGAGGTTGAAACGTCATGTTTTGATATTTTTTGGAGGAATAAAGGAATATTTTTTACGTTTACTAACCTGCTGGATGCTGTCTCTTTTTCTATGGATTTGGATTGCATTATGCCCCATGGATTCAGGGGTTTAAGGCGTTGCATCTCTAATTTTTAAAGGTTGCGCTGCTGGA
This sequence comes from Phyllomedusa bahiana, assembly GCA_025379985.1. Taxonomy (NCBI): domain Eukaryota; kingdom Metazoa; phylum Chordata; class Amphibia; order Anura; family Hylidae; genus Phyllomedusa; species Phyllomedusa bahiana. The sequence goes on along the minus strand of JAODAL010012108.1, from coordinate 53,986 downwards.
TTCCGTATATACTTAATTGTTGAAGTACTATGATTCTGACGTGGTTATACTTCATTGCAATCAATTGCATCAGTTTCTGTTCTTAGTAGTAGTTTGGTGCACAATCCAATCCCCTTGGCTGAATAGAACAATATTTAAACACATTTTTAGAATGTTATTTAATTTAGTGATTTTTATGCTACATTCATATCTGCATCAAAGTTTCTGTTCAGACCCTACATTTCAGATTCCCTTAAAAAAATAGAGCATGCTGCCCTATTTTGTCTGGTCAAATAATGGATATCTGATAGACCCAATTATAATAACTGGGGTCTGTCAGGCGCCATGTAACATGGCTTGTATTTTTGATTTTCTATATCAATGCTTGGACAGAAAACTAGAAAAAACAGAGATTTGCATAGCGGCTATATCGATTGGTAGGCACGAAGGTAAAAGAAACAATACCACACAAATGCCCATAAAGAGGTATTCCCATTTTAGACATTTATGGCATGTTCACAAGACATGCCGTAAATTCCACTTCTGGGACCTGTAGCTATCAGAGATTTATCACTTAAGTTTGTGAGATGGGAATAACCCTTTACAATTTAAAGTTTACAGTCATAAAGATTTTAAGCTTATTTTTGGTCAAGTTGTTGCTATTAGCTTAAAATAACTGTTGATTTATTCTCAGTTAAATAATATGTACAACTAAATATTTCACATGTTATAATAAACCAAACTGAATACTAAATATCTGCCTTACTCTGCAAAAAAATGTGATGAAAATTAACTGTAGTACGTAAGCAGGAAAAAAGTTGCTTTGCACAAATGCACAGTGCAGATTGATTGATATACTAGGACATTCAGTGATGTCAATTAGGTTCAGTCTGTATCATGACCCATCTGAGACACTGTCTTAAAGATGTATGAGCTTTAGTTGAATGACTGACTATAATTCAGTAGGGAAGGTATAAATCACTGTGCTACAAATCTGCCCAGAAAGAATTATAGGAAACAATTACTGTGATAAATATATTTTAGCCATCAAGGCTACAAGGCATAGACTATGTGTATGATTGTGTGTGGTCCCTATTGCCTATACACATCTCATAGTCCTGCAAACTCTAAAAACTGGCTTGTATTTGAGAAGACAAATGCAAGAGATTTCTTAAGAATAGGGCAAAATAAGTGTTCAAGATTTACCTATAGCAACTAATCAAGACTTTTGTTTCCCTCTTTTTTTCTGTCTGCTTTAGGGCCCCATTAATAATAACTGTGTTGCTATTACAGTCAGTTAAAATACATTACATGAAGTCTTACAAGATCAGTAAGTGGCATTTAAAAACAACACAACTGTGATATCATATATTTTTTGTGTTTACCTATTACTATCATTTTAAAGCAAAACCCCGAAACGGCGTATATAGATGAGCGATATTGGCTTGACTAATATTCCTTTTTGCTTCTCAAAGATTCAGTGAATCAGGAGTAAATTGAGGATTTGTTCAAACCAATAGAGGGCGCAGTGAGCTTCCCAGCTCCTTTCCCATAATGCCTTGTGATATGCAGATGCTTAGTAGTGGGCTAAAAGGCAATCAAAACACTACACACCTTCACTGGTGCTCTCCATAAGGAGAGATGTTCCCCTTCTCTCAGCCACTCATTGCCTCCCACCCAGTCCAGCCAGTATCACTCTGCTCTACACTGATGAGGGGCAAAACCCCGAAACGGCTTATCTAGATGAGCGATATTGGCTTGACTAATACTCCTTTTTGCTTCTCAAAGATTCAGTGAATCAGGAGCAAATTGAGGATTTGTTAAAACCAATAGAGGGCGCAGTGAGCTTCCCAGCTCCTTTCCCATAATGCCTTATGATATGCAGATACTTAGTAGTGGGCTAAAAGGCAATCAAAACACTACACACTTTAACTGGTGCTCTCCATAAGAAGAGATGTTCCCCTTCTCTCAGTCACTCATTGCCTCCCACCCAGTCAAGCCAGTATCGCTCTGCTCTACACTGATGAAGGGCAAAACCCCGAAACGGCGTATATAGATGAGCGATATTGGCTTGACAAATATTCCTTTTTGCTTCTCAAAGATTCAGTGAATCAGGAGTAAATTGAGGATTTGTTCAAACCAATAGAGGGCGCAGTGAGCTTCCCAGCTCCTTTCCCATAATGCCTTGTGATATGCAGATGCTTAGTAGTGGGCTAAAAGGCAATCAAAACACTACACACCTTAACTGGTGCTCTCCATAAGGAGAGATGTTCCCCTTCTCTCAGCCACTCATTGCCTCCCACCCAGTCAAGCCAGTATCTCTCTGCTCTACACTGATGAGCGGCAAAACCTCAAAACGGCATATGTAGATGAGCGATATTGGCTTGACTAATATTCCTTTTTGCTTCTCAAAGATTCAGTGAATCAGAAGTAAATTGAGGATTTGTTAAAACCAACAGAGGATGCAGTGAGCTTCCCAGCTCCTTTCCCATAATGCCTTATGATATGCAGATACTTAGTAGTGGGCTAAAAGGCAATCAAAACACTACACACTTTAACTGGTGCTCTCCATAAGAAGAGATGTTCCCCTTCTCTCAGTCACTCATTGCCTCCCACCCAGTCAAGCCAGTATCTCTCTGCTCTACACTGATGAGGGGCAAAACCCCGAAACGGCGTATGGAGATGAGCGATATTGGCTTGACTAATATTCCTTTTTGCTTCTCAAAGATTCAGTGAATCAGAAGTAAATTGAGGATTTGTTAAAACCAATAGAGAGCTTCCCAGCTCCTTTCCCATAATGCCTTGTGATATGCAGATGCTTAGTAGTAGTCTAAAAGACAATCAAAACACTACACACCTTAACTGGTGCTCTCCATAAGGAGAGATGTTCCTCTTCTATCATTTTAAAGAAAATAAACACTAAATTATACATATGCCAAGTTAATATATCACCGCAGAAGAACCTCTCCCATGAAAAATAAAACCCACATATTTATACCTACAATGGCATAAAAATAAAAAGTGATGACAGCTATGTCCTCCTGACGAATGGAGGCTTTCCTCAGGTCCTTACAGAGCACTTGACACCATTTTTGAAGCTACAATCACTGTTAAATGACACTGTTACATTATTCTGATGGAAGCTTTTAATTAAAATATTCTTTCTAGTATCTCATTGTCACAGGCAGGTTATGGATCCTTTAAGTCAGCTAGGAGTTTAGCATAAGCCCCCTACTTTTCCCCCTGAAACTCTGCACGGGAGCTTAGATTCTGCTGCAGATAACTTGCAGGTTGCTACCCCCGATGTGGTCAAGGGCAGTGATGGCTGACGTGCAGGTGTAGTACAGAAGATTTAGGCAGATACATAGTCGAGCCATATGTAGAATGTTAGGACATACAGAATTCAGTCATTAACAGGCAGAAGGTCAGGGCAGGTGGCGTTCAATCGCAAATGTGACAGAGATAAGCCAATGGTCAATACCAGAAGAATTATATAGCCTAACTCCCACAAATGGGAAAGTGCCCCTTTAAATATCCACAGCTGACAGGGTACAGGGTACTGAGTGCGCACCCTAAAGCAGAGCAAGCAGCATAGGCAGGTAACATTTGCAGAGGGACTGAGGAAGGAGGAACGCAGCCATGAGCATGCCACGACACGACTTATGACACATGTTTTGTAAAATTTTAAGAAGGATTGATTGAGTCTATTACTGGGTTCACATATTCTAATTAGGTCATCGACTAAGCAAAACTAGTAAGTTGCAGAAGTATTCATATCCCCTGAACTGTTTCCCATTTTTAAATGTTACAGTCGCAAACATAAATGTACTTTATTGATATTTTATGTGATAAAGCGGCAGAGAGTAGTGAGTACTTGTAGAGTGTAAAGAAAATTTTACATGCTTTTCCAAATTTTTGCAAATTAAAAAATTGAAAAGTGTAGTGTGCATAGGTATTCAGGTCCCTCTACTCTTTTACCCCTAAATAAAAACCAGTGTGACTCTGGAGGAGCTGTAGAGATCCACAGTTCAGGTGGGAGAATCTGTTCACAAGACAACTGCTAGTCATGTACTGCACAAATCTGGCTTGACAAGAAGAAAACCCTTTTTGAAAGCAAGCCCCTAGAAGTCCAGTTTGAAGTTTGCAAAAGGCTATGTAGGGGAAACAGAAAACATGTGGAAGAAGGTGCTCTGGTCAGATGAGACCCAAATGCCAAGCTCTATGTGCGGAGGGAAGCCAACACTGCACATCATCCTTAACACACCATTCACTGTGAAGCATGCTTGTGGCAGCATCATGCTGTGGGGATGCATTGCTTCAGGCTGGAAAGATTTGAAACTGGGGTGCAGGCTCACTTTCCAGTAGGACCCTAAATATAAAGCTAAAATATAATGGATCAAATCAAAGCATATTCATGTGTTAAATTGGCCCAGTCAAAGTCCAGACCTAATTATCATTGAGAATATGTGGCAAGACTTGAAAATTTCTGTTCACAAACAGAATCTGACTGAGCTAGAGTTATTCTTCATTCTGGGCAAAATAGCCCCTAGATGTTCAAAGCTGATAGAGGCATCCCCCAGCAGACTGCAGCTGTCATTGCAGCTAGAGGTGGTCCAACAATGTATTGAGGCAGGGTGGCTGAATACATATGCATACCACACTTTTAAGTTTTCTAAGTTGCAAAAATTTGGAAAATCTATTTTCTTTACACTTCATAAATACTTGCTAATTTGTGTTGCTCTATTATATAAAATATCAATAAAATATATTAAAGTTCATGGGTAACATTTAAAAATGAGGAACAGTTCAAGATGTATGGATACATCTGCAACCCACTATATTATCTTATTAGTGAGATGCAGAAATGTTTCAGAAAGATGTCTAGCGCCAAAACTGCTGCACCAGACACAAAACTGCACCAAAAGGAAACTATGGGCTAGCTTTGATAGCAACATCCCTAATGTATATTTTTACTATAATAGAGAGAAAATGAGACTGGTTAGGGGCAGATAAATTTGAAGGAGGCCTAAATTACCTCTGACTAAGAATAAACTTTCACTTCTATTCAGAAATGAGTGTGGTGCTCCTGCGAATATGTAGAAAACTGTTCATCAGTGCCAGGTGGAAGGGGAGAAAGGACCACTCATGAATATTGTGGACTCATCTGCTAGCACAGGCTACATGCTGCAGAGATGAGAAGCAAAGTTCTCTAAAATGCCATTACTCAACAGCATACGTGACATAAGGTTTCCTTTAAGTCCTGTTGGTGCTTTTGACATCGATCTAAAGATTCATTTCCTTTCAATTAGTAAAAACATAAATCTGGTATTTTTAGTGATAAGTTGTTACAAAACGGATACAACTTGGTTTGGTGAGACCTCATTTTCAATGTTAATAATTCTTATGAGGTTAAGGTCTCAATCACACAGATTTGGGCAGTATTTTAAAGCCAATATTAGTAGTGGATGCAAAGAAGACAAGAAGTCTAAAGGACACATGTATGAAAACTGTCTAGGTCTATGACTTTATTTGTTGCCCATAGCAACCAATCAGAGCTCCCCTGTCATTTTTCCAGCAATGTATGAAATGAAAGGGGAGCTCTGACATGTTACTATAGGAAACAAAGAAATTATTAGACCTAGACCATTTTCATACATGTCCCCCTAAATCTTTACATTATATTTTCCTTTGAACCCCCTGCTGAAGCTTTAATGTGAAACACGCATTGGGGTACCTGCCAGTAGGGGTCTAGTAAGTGGTGTAATGATGTGCATTGCTCCTTAGATGTCCTGGTCTGTGAAAATAATTTGTTATTAATACAGATTACTTTTTTGTATTTATTTAATTGGGTTTTTCACACTAATTTTTCTTATGGTGCTACAGAAGTTGTTTTGCCCTAATAATGTGGATATTTTTAGTCAAACCTAGCCCATTATGTATATGCGGTCTACAAGTATTTTTTTGTGAAATTATATTTCCTTGCTACTGGTTTTGGCTTAAAAATACTAATGCAAAATACTGACCAAATCTGCAATATGTAAATTAGGCCTAAGGTTTTAGCTAACCAATTGTTCAAGGAAAACAACCAAAAGGCTAGTCAATAATTTTCATGATTCTCTGGGTGATTTTTGCAAACCACCATAGACAGTCACAGGCAGTGTAAATATGGAGACTAATACGGTGTATTTAACTTTATCAACGAAGACTGTGATAGGGATCACACAAGTAGAACCACAGCTAATTGACTACCCATCTACATCAACACTTGAGTAACTCTGATGATACTTTTTCAAGCTGTTCAGTTTTCTTCATCATTTACATAGAAGGTAAAAGTAAAATTTCTGCTTGTTCCTTCTCGAAATCTGTACTACACAGACATTCATTTGACAGCTTAGCTTACTTTAAGACTGTGAACTGAACTCCCTCGAGGCAGTGCTGTCCTAGAATAGGAATGCAGAACAAAACAATATAGAATTGAAAACCAATACCAAATAATTGCAGCAAATGAGTAACAAACTGAGCCATGTGTGTTGATTTAAGCTTTAAAATATGGTAAATATGTTGTGTAAAAATGGAGTTTTCCTTTAAGACTATTCTCATCCGTAGACACTTGAAGCTATTAAGCTGCAGCAAAGTTTTCCAACTGAAATGTACTAAGAGACATTTATATAGTAGACAGCTCTCTTGACCTTTTAATGGTTGCAGAGTATTTGATGACAGTTGCAAGAATATGATGCACAGCAGTAACCTTTTTAATAGTTTAATCTTTGTCATCAAATCTCCCAGCAGTCATGATTAATGACAACACAAGAGTAACTTTTCAGAGTTTCATATTTGGCAGTTAGAAACTTTGATCTATAGTTTCGAAGTATCATGTCATGCATATTTCACTGTGATCCTTCCTACTCCACTCGAGGATGAATTAGGAATTCACAAGGAAACTTGACACTAGTTTATAATGTGTTAATTGCAACATTTATAGCTCCTCATAAAAAAGGATCAAAGCAGGACAGTTCAAGATCCTCATCCTATTTATGGATAATTTTAGATGGAACTGCATTTCAGCTGTGCATTGTTTATTACCGCACAATGCTTAGATATTTGTACTTGAAGATTTTAATATAGTTTTATACAGTATGTATAAACTATTTGCCAATATTCTAACTTTTAAATTTAAGATATAACATATCTTGCAGATTGATGAAGTAAAGGCTTAATACATACATGTACTCCCACGGATAGCAGCTTAGGCTGGACTCATACTTTCTGCTTGCACTTCAGCCATGTTATTTTAACAAATGAGAATGTTGTGCTAGCACTACTTTACAGCCAATCTGTGTTTTACTGCTTGGGTCAATGCTAAACTGAAGTTACCATTTTTACCATTTGTCCCAAGGTTTTGCTTGCCATTAGCAGCATATGTTCTTTATTTGTATTTTTATTCATGCTTTTTCACACCAAAAGTTAAAGTTAAATGTGGAACAGGTTCTCTCGTTATCATCTTTAGGCAGAGAGATATTCAGAAAGCTGTATTGAAATATGCAGAATATTTACTCTGTAGTTGTAGGCACTCCAAGTGCTGATCTGTGGTGATCTATGAGGTTCTATATTACAAGTTATTCTCCTCCAGAAGTAATGCAACACATTAAAAATAGCTCCATCGTACGTCATCCAATGGAATATGCCACAACATGTTTTCTGTCCAAATTATATGGAATCCATCAGAAAAGAAAACTTCAGTATGAAATTGTAGATCTACATAGGTGCAGAAGAGTCCCAAAGTAACATTTGAATTAACTTTTGTGGCTCCAATACTTCAGCTCCTGAAAAAGGCTTATCATTAACTAAGGAATCTGTATGTTGGCTTGACAATTAAAATGCAAACAAAGATGTGACAAATTTCTTGTTTGATCTCTGTATGGTATGATATACAACATGAAGTTTGTAATGTGTATTATGTAATATGTAGCATGTAAAGAGTCTAAGGTATAGAAATAGATTGCTGTGCACAGTTCCTGGCACTAAAGTGTCAGATTTTGACATTTTAACATATAATTGTAGACATAGCCTTAGAATGAATAACAAAGGAACAGCACAACTGTCACGGTCCATGCCAGGTTCCTGTCCTTATGCTGCGGCCTCTGCTGCGAACAGCAGTCGTACCTATGTTCCTATCTCAGATCTGGTTCCTGTTATAGTGTCGCTGTGAGCGCTCCTGTAGCCGCTGCTTACTCACCTGTGATTGCTGTGCGGCCTTCTCATGCTGGCCATGCTGCTTCTCCATCTTGGCTGCTGCCCTGTTTTCCTGTCTCTATAGAGGGCGGCGGCCACATCTTCCCTTCCTTTATTCCCACAGTGTGCAGCGGGGTTGGGCTTCCTCTGCCAATCCCCTTCTACCTGTGGGTTTATAAGCCTGCTTCTCCTCACACTCCCTGCCTGATCCTTGTTGTTGTGTCATGTTGTCTCTTGGTGTAGTCTGTTCTTCCTGTGTATTGTCTTCTTGTTGGTGTCCTTGTGGTATCCTCTATGTTTGGTTAGTCTCCATGTTGTTTTCCATGTGTTTGTCTGTGAGCTTCTTTGCCATGTTGATGCCTTAGTTCCTAGCTTGTTCTGCTTGTCCCTGTTTCCATGTCTGTGAGTTTCCTTGCCTTGTTCTCTGCCTGTGTTTGTGTCCTGGTCATGCCTTGTTCCCTTGCCTGAGTTCTAGCCTTAGTCTCTGATCATGTTCTGCGTGTTGTTTCCAGTCAGTCTATGTTTTGTACCTTGGCTTCTGTTTAATCTTCTTGTTTGGCATCCGTTTAGTCCTGTCTGTCTGTTTGTTCTGTACCTGCACATATTTACTTCTCTTTCTGCTTTGTCTCTGTTCCTATTCTGTTGGTGCCTAGCCTTGGCACTTCTGGCCCTTCTGGTCAGCTGCCGCTGCCGGGGACTGCTCTGGGGTGGCGCCTGGTGGCTGTTGGGGTCAGTCAACCTTACCACCAAAGGCTCTGTGAAGATGCCCATGCCCGATGGCCACTTGGTTACGCCCCCTCGGAGCAAGCCTGGCAGTGGACCAGTGGGTCCACTACCCGCTTTACCCGCTCATCCGTTACAGTAGGATCAGGCCATGGACTCCGCTGACATTTTGCCCTCTATTTTTTGGTCCATGTGCAGGTCTTGTTTCTGGCTGTCTCTTTATGTGTGTGGAGTGTTTTTTTTCTTTTTTTGGGAGGTCTTTTGGTGTTGGGGGCTGCTGGCCACTACCCGCTTCTGAGTCCCCGTGGCTTACGGTCTCGCCCTGAGCCTTCTGAGTCCCGTGGCTTACGGTCTTGCCCTGAGCCTTCTGAGTCCCTGTGGCTTACGGTCTCGCCCTGAGCCTTCTGATCCCAGTGGCTTACGGTCTCGCCCTGACCTTCTGAGTCCCCGTGGCTACGGTCTCGCCCTGAGCCTTCTGAGTCCCCGTGGCTTACGGTCTCGCCCTGTGCCTACTGAGTCCCCGAGGCTTACGGTATCGCCCTGAGCCTTCTGGGTCCCCGTGGGTTACGGTCTCGCCCTGAGCCTTCTGGGTCCCCGTGGCGTACGGTCTCGCCTGAGCCTTCTTTGGGTCCCCGTGGCTTACGGTCTCGCCCTGAGCCTTCTGAGTCCCCGTGGCTTACGGTTTTTCGCCCTGAGCCTTCTGAGTCCCCGTGGCTTAAAGGTCTCCCTGAGCCTTCTGAGTCCCGTGGCTTACGGTCTCGCCCTGAGCCTTCTGAGTCCCGTGGCTTACGGGCCTCGCCCTGAGCCTTCAGAGTCCCCGTGGCTTAGGGCCCCGCCCTGAGGGCCCTTTTGAGTCCCCGTGGCTTACGGCCTCGCCTGAGCCTTCTGGGCCCGTGCTTACGCCTCGCCCGAGCCTTCTGAGTCCCGTGGGTCGGTCCCCGCCCGGCGCCTTCAGAGTCCCCGTGGCTTAGGGCCCCGCCCTGGGTTCCCCTCCCATTTTGCCTAGTGCCCCATTTGTTCCTCCTGTGCACCTCCATTTCCTAGGTATTCCCGGTACTGGCTGTGCAGCCTGTAGTTGGTTTTGGGGTTGCCCCCGGATTGTTTCGGTCCCCTGACCTAGGTGGAATTTCCATTTTGTGGATTGGAGGAGGAGGGGGCTTAAGGAGGGGGGTACTGTCACGGTCCATGCCAGGTTCCTGTCCTTATGCTGCGGCCTCTGCTGCGAACCACAGTCGTACCTATGTTCCTATCACAGATCTGGTTCCTGTTATAGTGTCGCTGTGAGCGCTCCTGTAGCCGCTGCTTACTCACCTGTGATTGCTGTGCGGCCTTCTCATGCTGGCCATGCTGCTTCTCCATCTTGGCTGCTGCCCTGTTTTCCTGTCTCTATAGAGGGCGGCGGCCACATCTTCCCTTCCTTTATTCCCACAGTGTGCAGCGGGGTTGGGCTTCCTCTGCCAATCCCCTTCCACCTGTGGGTTTATAAGCCTGCTTCTCCTCACACTCCCTGCCTGATCCTTGTTGTTGTTGTTGTTGTTGTGTCATGTTGTCTCTTGGTGTAGTCTGTTGTTCCTGTGTATTGTGTTCTTGTTTGTGTCCTTGTGGTATCCTCTATGTTTTGGGTTTCTCCATGTTGTTTTCCATGTGTTTGTCTGTGAGCTTCTTGCCAAGTTGATGCCTTAGTCCTAGCTTGTTTCGCTTGTCCCTGTTTTCCATGTCTGTGAGTTTCCTTGCCTTGTTCTCTGCCTGTGTTTGTGTCCTGGTCATGCCTTGTTCCCTTGCCTGAGTTCTAGCCTTAATCTCTGATCATGTTCTGCGTGTTGCTTCCAGTCAGTCTATGTTTTTGTACCTTGGCTTCTGTTTAATCTTCTTGTTTGGCATCCGTTTAGTCCTGTCTGTCTGTTTGTTCTGTACCTGCACATATTTACATCTTGTCTGCTTTGTCTCTGTTCCTATTCTGTTGGTGCCTAGCCTTGGCACTTCTGGCCCTTCTGGTCAGCTGCCGCTGCCGGGGACTGCTCTGGGGTGGCGCCTGGTGGCTGTTGGGGTCAGTCAACCTTACCACCAAAAGCTCTGTGAAGATGCCCATGCCCGATGGCCACTTGGTTACGCCCCCTCGGAGCAAGCCTGGCAGTGGTCCAGTGGGTCCACTACCCGCTTTACCCGCTCATCCGTTACAACAACACAGATATAAGAGAAGATGTTCCAGAATTGTAATTTCACAGAGAACCCACATATTTATTAAAACAGATATATCAGGATGGGCCACAGGTCCTCCTTAACTTTGGTGGCAATGGAAGTACGTCTACTAGTTACAATAAATACATTTAATACCTTATGTAATTTCACAGACAATTCTTTCAACATGATAGTCTTCTGCTTGTAGTAGTACATTACCCTCTTCTTCTGTTCACTATTTCAGTTTACACGTAGCGAATACATAACTAAGCAGTTTAGTGCCAGGAACTGTGCACAGCAATCTATTTATATACCTTAGACTCTTTACATGCTACAGTTTACATAATACACATTACAATCTCCTCTGGATCAACACTATAGTACAATAGGCTGAACTGGATGAACGTCTGTCTTTTTTTGACCTTACAAACTATGTAACTATGCAACATTGCCGGACCACGCCTGGACCGTGGTTTTTAGCACAGATTGGCACTAAAACAACAGTTGGTTTTCGGATCTGCCGTCGGCAATGTACGGGGCCGATGGCAAATCCGGGCGGATTATCTTATCTGACATGTTTTAAAATCTACAGCACCCATTTTAAAACTGATCACAAAAAATCTGTGTTGTGTAGACTACAGCACAGATTTTTTATTGGTATCAGGGTACCATCAGATTTTTGACAGATTCTAAATACTGAATCCGCTGAAAATCTGACCAAAAACCTGTGCGGTGTAGACATAGCCTAAAAATGTATTTCTGATTCAGTCAACTGAGTGTTACCGTTTCAGTTTTCAGGGTGTGTCCCTGTACACAATGACTATCTGCACTGATTGGACAATGCCAGATTGTGCAAGGACACACTCCCAATTGGTAACACCCATCTGACTGATTCAGTAATACATTTCTAGAAGGCATAACAGAGGGACAGCACAGTACAGAATTATAAGAGAAGATGCTCCAGAATTAATATTTTGCAAGGAACACAAATATTTACTAAAATAGATATGTCAGAAGATGTCACAGGTCCTCTTTGAACTTTAAACATGTACATCTTAAGTATTGTAATTACATATGACAAACAGGAATCACCCCAATCACAAACATTCAGGACTGCAATAGCTGAGGTTTTCACAACTCATTTTGATATGAAATAGCCCAATCACATACACATGTCACCAACACACAACTCATGCATGAAATACAGATGCTAATACACTACATAAAGGTGTCTTTGTTAGTCTGGTCTGTAATGCAGGGAACAACCTGGTACTAAATAATTTATTATCAGATAAGGTTAAACCAGACCTCACCATCTTATTTATTACTATTTTAAACTGATCTGTTAGTTTTCAGCTCATCTGTAATCTCCAGTGATTGGTTGGCATGAGGATTTATAGGATAGAGAGGGGTGAGTTTTTATTACATATTCATTCCATTGTCACAGCATTCCATCAGTGTACAACATTATACCACTATCAGTGTAGAATGTGATATATTTAATGTTTAGAAGTATATTACTGATTGCAAAAGATGTGAATGCTAACTACGATTTTTTTTTTTTATTGAATTTATGTTACCATATCCAACTGTTCTATGTTAGTCCCCCACTGAAAAAAAAATCATATATATCATATGACTTAGACATGTACAAGGTTGTTTGTACGATAAACTGCACACAGGACGGGGAGAAAATCCCCTCCCTCCCACATTAAAATTTTGTGCAATACTGCGGCAAATTGCTATTAACCAGTTCTTTACTAGCCTGTCTTTACTCCAACATTTTCCATTTCCTTAGTCCATAAGGGTTTGAACACTTTCTCGCACTTGGTTATTCTACTAATTTTGACACCTTTTTTGTGATATGTAAGGCTTTATATTTATGTAGTTTTAATAATAGATTGCTATATAAAATGGTAAAAAATAGTCTGCTTTTCACAGCAAAAGTGGTGCTAAAATAAGTTTTATAATTATGTCAATTTTAATGATACAAATTTAGGCGATATACAGTTTTAGGGTTGTCAGGGATGAAGCTGTCAGTTTTTAATTTTTTTTTTTATATTTTTCTGTGTTTTTTTTTTTTATCTGTTTCACATATTGTGCCCTCTATAAGGTAAGAAAAGGGCCTTTGGGAAGCAGTTTTACAAAACTTTTTTTTCTGATTACCCCTGTATAACTGGAGTTGATATATTTGTCCCAGTTAGAGGGGAAATACTGCAGAGCTGATCTTTGTCTGATAAAACCCTGCAGCTTCTGCAGGCACCGACCCCCGGAGGTGACATAACCTCAGGCAGTGTTGGACTGGGATGCCTAGGACTTACTAGGAGGAAATGATTCTGGGGGCCCACCTAAAAACTACTGTACCTTGCCTCCCTACCTCTGCCACCTGCCCGACAACCCGGCCCAGTCTTATGTCAACTGATACAGACCAATGTAATAACATCATCACTTCAGCCTAATGGTGAGGCGCCAGGGCTTCTGAATCTGTCACCTAATTGTAGGTGATTTGAATCATCAGGGGGTTAAGTAAAAAATATTCAAAAAGCTATGACACACAATTCTATGTATAAAACCACTAAATAATGGTCATATGTTTACCATTAAACACTGCTACACAAAGCCAAAATTCCAAGGCCAATATTACCAATTACCCCACTAAGACTAAATATCACCACACCATGATCACATATCACCACCATGTAACTCACAGGAGACACCTTCTCTTATAATAAAAATAATAATCTTTATATAGCGCCAACATATTCCACAGCACTTTGCAATTTAGAGGGTATACGTACAGACATTACACATTAAAAAGTACTGACAGATAAGACACAAGATGTGAGGGCCCTGCTCGTGAGAGCTTACAATCTATTAGGGTGGATGGGTGAAATGAAGGGTAAGACGTGCTACGTTTACAATGGTCCAGCCAAGTTTCATAAATATGAGGTGGTTTACATAAAAATTGGATGAATCTGCCACCCAGACTATACATCTATATAAAGATCAGTGCCCAGTGTAGGGAGTGACAGATGTGTGTGATAGCAGGTGGGGGTTAGCAATTAGGGATCTTGGTATTCCAGACTGAGAAAAAGTGTCCTCAATGCACTCTTAAAACTGTGAGGGTTGTGAGTGTGTGCCTGATTGTCCACGGTAGCATGTTCCAGAGAACTGGAGCAGCACATGTGAAATCTTGGAGACGGGCATGGGAGGGTCATATGATTGAGGAATGTAATCTGATATCAGCAGCAGAGTGGAGAGAACAAGTAGGGTGGTAAACAGAGATGAAAGAGGAGAAATAGGGGTGCAGCACTGTGGAGAGCCTAATGGATGAGAGTGATTAGTTTATGCTGTATTTTGTACTGGATGGGCAACCAGTGCAGTGACTGACACAGGGAAGAGGCATCAGTATAGCGGGTGGAATGAAAGACAAGCCTGGCTGCTGCATTCAGGACAGATTGGAGAGGCAAGAGTTTTCAGAGAGGGAGACCGATGAGCAAGAAGTTACAGTAATCAAGACGAGAAAGAATAAGAGAAACAATGAGGGTTTGAGTTGTTTCCACAATGGAAAAGGACGCAGTCTGGAGATGTTCCTGAGCTGCAGGTGACAGAGAGGGCAAGGGATTGGATATAGAATCTGATATAACCCCAAGACAGCAGGCCTGCTGCCTAGAAGTTATGGTGGTGCTGCTTCTCGTATGAGTCATTCTTTTTTCTAGTGAGTCGTTCCCTTCTCTGATGAGTCACTCTTTTTCCCTTTTTTTCCCTCCAGTTCAAAATGTCACAATGCCCACCCCAAAAAATTGACCCCCCGGGAATTTACCACACAAACACAAAACTTTTTTTTTTTTTTTCCAGCATTTCAAAATTCCCACCTCTGAAAAAACCCACTTTTCCCCCAATGTGAAGATAATAGATCCCTGTAAAAGGTATATAAGTCCCCTGTAGGTATCTATATAGTACCCCTGTAGGTAGATATATCCCTCTTTAGGTAGGTAAAAGCCCCCTTTTGGGGTAATTGTCCCTGAGGTAACAAAAGCCCCCTTAAAATATATGCGGGTTAAGGCGAAAAAAATATCCCTTTCCCTTTTTCTTCATCCTCCCATGGGGCCGGATGCTGCTTCCAAAATTACACCCAAATTTTCCCACACAACTTCAAAAATTAGAAAAGAAAAACAAAATCAAATGATCAAAAATAGGAAAAATGAAATTTTTTTATAGAAAAAAATGATAAAACCCCGGGGTGTAGCAAAAAAGTAAACCGTTTTTGCAAATATTTCATTGAAAATTAGAGTCGGGTTGTTTTCAAAAATGGGAGGCATTTAGGTGGAGTGGTCGTCGTTTTTTTAAAGAACAAGAATCTAACAACATTTGATCTTTACGAACCATATTTGTGGAAGTGTATCATGGACCTGAGAAGAAGAGTTGTTGATGGTCATCTGGCATCAACAATTCAGGATTGTGAATTTGCAAACTTTCCGGCACCACCATAACAAGATCTATGTACTTGTCTTTCTTCTCATTTTCACGATCTGCAATTTTTGTGATCAACTTATTTGTCCCATTTCTAGGAAGTAAGTGTTACCCTAAACTTTTAAGGTGACATGTCCGAAAAGTGGCGTATCA
Organism: Phyllomedusa bahiana; assembly: GCA_025379985.1. Lineage (NCBI taxonomy): Eukaryota > Metazoa > Chordata > Amphibia > Anura > Hylidae > Phyllomedusa > Phyllomedusa bahiana. The sequence continues at coordinate 38,248 of JAODAL010012108.1, read as the reverse complement.
TGCTTTTGGCCATTAAACAGTGAAAAGTGCACCGAAAGTCCGTTTTTCTAAAAATTTGGCTAGGATACCTTGCATAGATTCTTAAGCCCCTAAAAGGCACATCGTACAAAAGGGGGATTGCATCAAAAAAGGGTGCATTGCTAAACCCTTTGGCACTAGCATATCATTGGTAATATAGGTATGCTCTATCGAGGCTTATTGCCCACGGGGGGCAAAACATAGTAAGCACTTCAATAGGCCTTTCGCAGTGGGGCACAGTGTACCATATTAGGGCATTACAAAGTGTCCCCCCGGGCAAATAATGCGTTTTTTGGGTGTATACAGTTCGTTTACAAAAAGAAAAAGGGAAAAAGGGGTTTGACGCAAAATAGAACAAAAAGGGGCGGTTGGGCGTTTTGGGGGACATGTCCCCCCATAGCTATTTGAAGGAAATGTTGAAATTTATAAATTCCCATTCATACATAGTTATTGACCTTTGCAATTTTGAAGGGTTTCTTTTTTTCATACCACTTAGGAAGAATGAATAGAATTTAGTGTTTTTGTAAAGAATCTTTAAACCTTCAAGGTGGTTGAGTGAAAATTGTATCTCTTTTATTAAGTGAAATTGGGTGAAAAGCATTAATAAGAATGGAAGTCATTTCCAGAGTTACACCTTTTGTAAGAGGAGGCATTTGACTGAAATGATTCATGTATTCGTGGTGGAAGAATAATATATGTAATTTCTTTTACTTACTTTATTTTTATTAAATTTGTTTTCTTTTACATTTCAATGTGTATTTTATTTTAAAATAACACTATATAAACACCTGCCAGGTGAAAGAAATCTCTTTAATAATAGAACCGTGTTACAAACCCTTTACTTTCAAAAAAGGCTTTTATTTGGGGAATTTAGGCCGCTTTGGTGCTTTGGGAAAACCCTTGTAGATTCACAGTTTTATTTAAGAACTCTAAATTTTATTCAGTCACTTCCTAATTCACTTTAAGAATGCGCACTAAACTATGGGATAGAGATCAGGAAAACCACAGGACCCCTGCTTAAAAGGGATTTAAAATTAAAAAGCCATTAATAAAAAGTTATAAAAACTCTTTCTCCCAAAAATTTTCTTAAACATTTCAGACAAACTCGGTTTTAAACCAAAAAAAGATAAAAGGTAAAGGGTTCATTTTACTGGAGAAAAAGGAAAAGGAAAGAAATAAAAGTGATTGAAGAAATCCATAAAGAGGCCTTCATATTGTAGCTATCCTTGAGGATTTGCAAAACAAGATGAAGGAAAGCTTTCTAAAAATGTACAGTTGAAAATAATACAATCCAGGTGTGATCTGTTGTAAAAGTTACCAAGTAAGGCATTTTTTTCTTTTTATTATGTCTTTTTTTTTCATAGTAACTCATTTTTTCTTTCCACCCTCCCAAAGACTAAAATTTTTTTTGATTGCACACAATAATTTAGAAAAAACAGACATGTAATTTTTGAGCTCTTACAAGCTAGGCTTCACTTTCCAGGTGAAAAGTATAAAAGGTTTGCACAAAAAACCTGTCTTGCCCTTTTTCTATAGTTTATTAAAGATTGCATGTCAAAATACATCTTCTGTGCCATCACTACCTTTGAATACCCCAGATTTGTGCCGAAATAAAAGCCAGATTTTTTAAAAAATGGGGGAAAAAAAAAAAAAAAAAGGGGCCCCCTAATTGTCTATAAAATGATGGTAGTCTCACATTCAAAGCTTTAGTGCATGATGAGATATGCTTGTGAGCTTAAAATACATGAAAGTTGGACAGCATTTGCTACAATGTTATTAACATGATAGAAGTAAATGTGATGTTTTAATCTTGTATGGTGCTGGAACATCATATACTCTTCCTGGAGAAAGTCGGGAGTCTGATTGGCACTTTTTTTATTTCTAGAAATTATACAGACAGCCCATTGATTTGAATGACCACTGGGTAATGCTTCATTTCTCCTGTGGGGGTGCTGCATTTAACACATACTACGTAATCTTTTTAGGAACCCTTCTAACAAATAGGAATTATACAAAGTCCAAATTATTAAACCTCTTTGTACCCATGTTGGCTCAAAAACTGGCTTGGTGACCAATATACATACTGTAGCTTTACTTAACCACTTAACGACCGCCCACCGTCTTTTGAGGGCCGGCATTTCAGGTTGTTATTCTGCATCGCTGCAGAATAGGGGTTTTGCGGGTTCTAGCGCTGCAGCTGCTCTATGAACAGAACTGTACTTAACAGCTCTGTTCCTGGAGCAGCCTTTGTAATCACCAGGAAGTAGAGGAAACCTCCGCTCCACGGCGCTTAACCCTTTGTTTGCATAATCAAAGAGAATTCCCCTGCTCTGTTGGGTGATCGGGACTCCCAATGACCTGACAGCGCCCAGGGAATGTCTGAAAAGTCAGCCCTGGGGACCTAGAGTAGCCCCAGGGCTGTCAGTTAAACAAGTCTGCAGTCAGGGCACACTGTGTGCTGCCCTAATCGCTGCCTATGTCTAACTGACACAGATTGTAATGTTTTAGCATATATGGATATGCTAATACATTACTAAGTGTAAACAAAATAAAAAACAAAAAAGTGTAGAAAAAAATAAATAAAATAAATAATAAAAATAAATATTTAAGTGAAAAATAAATGTGCATACATTACACACACACAAAAAAACTACACATATTAGGTATCTACACGACTATATTAACCTTATGAATTAATTTAACAAGTTATTAAGAGTGAAATGTGAATGGTGTAACAAAAAAATTACAAAAAACAAACAAAAATTGGGAAAAAAAATTAAAAAATTCTGCAATAATTTATAAGTGAACTTGAACTATTGCCCCAGAAAATGCAACTTCTCCTGCATAAAACAAGACCTCATACTTAATGTGCTGGTCATTAAGTACTTTTCAGGTGTTCAGCTTGGGTTAAATAATAGTTTTCAACACAATGAACTGGTCATATGGAAAAAGTTTCCACTATGTACCTTTTGTGTCACATCTCCCATTTCATTTTGGTTGTGAGCTAATTTATTCTGATTATTTGTAATATTACTGTGTTGCCGAATTTTTTTTATAATGCCAACATCAAATACATTATTTTTTCTCTTTATGTACTATTCATAGAAAAACCACTGGCAGGAACTTCAAAGGTTAATATTTAGTATGCATATTGAATACAAATGAAAGTGTTACAAATGAACCTCTTTGTGTGACCTGTACAAAGTAATATCAAACTTTAGTAATCTTATTTTGTTTTAAAGTAACACTCACATGAATTGACATATCAGTAACTTTTATTTGGCAACTCTTTAAACAGCTGTGTAAAAGGTGTAATGTATCAAATGTTCATCTGTGTTTCTGTTCCTTATTTTCACTTGTTAAAGGAAACAAAAAATCTTACTTTATAGGAACATGAATGTTTTTGCTCTATTCGTTCCAAGGTAATGGGAGAAAGAACAGCTCAGCTTGTAGCATCATTTTCAGGAATCTAAGCATAAAATCTTATTTAATGCAAGTGTTTAAGATTAGATTCTTATTTCTAAAGGACAACAAATTCCTTAACTGCTTCATCATTGACATTGAATACTTTTATGACCAGACACATTTCAGCATTTTTCAACAAATTGGAAGATATCTTGCTTATGCACAAATGATCCTAATTTCTGGACAAAAATAAGATGTATAACTTGGCCCTTTTTTTTATTCTAAAGCTAAATGCTGAAATATAACTTGGCATAGCAAAGAAAAATCCCTTCATCCGCTATAAAAGAAATATCAAAAAGTTGGTGTTGGTAGCACACTTGTATTCATCTGAATTGCATATTAATTATTTTCTTGCTGACCTGATTATGTTGACCAGTGACAAACCTAGCCATGCAGTGCTACTTTCACTGTAAATAATTTATTTAAATATTGTTTTACTTCATTCTGTTTAGGATTACCTAAGAAAGCTGTAAAGAGAAACATGTTGACCAACAATATTTAGGAAGCCTCTCCATGAGATATAAGATGCTTATAATTCCTTCACTACTCATGAGCTTGGTTTGGGCAATTAGAAAAAGCAACACTGAGTTGTCCGACCAAAGCTCGGGCAGCAGGCTGACTACAGAGCAAGCTGCTTCTAAGTCTCCAGCTCTGGTTAGCTCACAGTCAGGATCTAATCAATGCTAAAGCAGATAGAAGTGGGAGCTGCATATACCTACAGTTTTTACTCCAGTCCATTTACAGGGCAAGAGTGGGCTCGGTGGAGGATGAGCCGGTGTGTAGGGAGCAGGGCCGCCAACAGAAATTTTGGGGCCACATACAGCTGAAGCATCTGGGCCCCCCTCCTTCCCTCAAACTCCGCCCAAGCATGCCCACTGCCCCGCCCTCAACAGTCACATCGCCTTGCCCCGGGCGTGTAGCTAGGTAGGTAGCCAGGTGTGCAGCTAGGTAGGGAGGAAGCCGGTAAGGCAGCTAAGTAGGTAGGTAGCTGGGCAGCTAGGTAGGTAGCTGGGCGGGCGGTAAGCTAGGGAGGTAGGTAGCCGGGCGGGCAGCTAGGTAGGTAGGTAGCCAGGCAGGCGGGCAGCTAGGTAGGTAGGCAGGCGGGCAGCTAGGTAAGTAGGTAGCCGGGCGGATGGGCAGCTAGCTAGGTAGGTAGCCGGGTGGGCAGCAAGGTAGGTAGGTAGCCGGGCAGGCAGCTAGGGAGATAGCCGGGTGGATGGGCAGGTAGGGAGGTAGGTAGGTAGGTAGCCGGGCGGGCAGCTAGGTAGGTAGCCGGGCGGGCAGCTAGAGAGGTAGCTGGGCGGGCAGCTAGGTAGGTAGCCGGGGGCGGGCAGCTAGGTAGGTAGGCAGGCGGGCAGCTAGGTAGGTGGCCACTCACTTCAAAGACAAAATTGACAGAATCAAAACATCTCAAACCCCAAGCAGCATCCATCTGGTCCCTCCCTGCATGTCCCCTAGCCTACTCTCAGCTCTTGACCCGACAACAGAAGAAGAAGTGTCCAGGCTTCTCCTGTCTGATTGCCCCACCACTTGCTCTAGTGACCCCATTCCCTCCCACCTTGTTCAGTCCATTTCTCCAGCTGTCCTCTCTCACATAACTGTAATCTGTAACCTCTCTTTCTCCACTAGGATTTTTCCATCCTACTTTAAACACACTGTTATAACAACTGTACTGAAAAAGCCCACTCTGGACCCATCCTGCGCTGCCAACTAGCGACCAGTCTCTAACCTTCCCTTCATCTCTAAAATCCTGGAACACTTGGTCTACTCTCGCCTAATCCGCTATCTCTCTGCTAACTCTCTTCTCGATCCTATACAATCAGGTTTCAGCACTCTACACTCCACAGAAACTGCTCTAACTAAAGTCTCCAATGATCTCCTAACTGCTAAATCTTAGGGCAGCTACTCATTGTTGCTTCTTCTAGATCTCTCTGCAGTATTTGACACTGTTGATCACCAACTTCTCCTCAACTTGCTCTGCACCATTGGCCTCCAGGACACCGCCCTCGCTTGGTTTTCATCTTACCTCTCTGACCGCTCCTTCAGTGTCTCATTTGCAGGTTCTACCTCCTCTCCACTTTCCCAACTCGCTGTTGGGGTTCCACAAGGATCCATTCTTGGTCCTCTCCTCTTTTCTATCTACACAGCACCAATTGGACAAACCATCAGCAGATATGGCTTCCAGTACCATCTCTACGCTGATGACACTCAACTATACACCTCTTCCCAAGACATCACTCCTGCTCTGCTACAAAACACCAGTGACTGTCTGTCCGCTGTCTCCGACATCATGTCTTCTCTCTATCTTAAACTGAACCTTACTAGAACTGAACTTCCAGTCATCCCCCCATCTACTAATCGACCTCACCCTGCTATTTGTGTCTCAGTGTGGCACCACTATAGCTCCTAGGCAGCAGGCCCGGTGTCTTGGGGTTATACTAGATTCCGATCTGTCTTTCACCCCCTATATCCAATCCCTTACCCGATCCTGTCACCTGCACCTCAAGAACATCTCCAGAATCCGTCCTTTTCTCGCTGTGGAAACAACTCAAACTTCCATTTCTGTATGAGAACTGTGGATTACCATAATGACTGGGGCGCATTTGCTCGTATATGAGCGCAGTACGCCGCGAAATATGCCCCAATTTAACCTGTGTGAACATAGCCTTAAACAATGTTCTATTACTGCAATATTTATATGCATACATAGTTTGCATACACTCTACAAAAAGACACAGATGCATGTTTTTATCACTATCTGACATGCAATAAGAATAAACCTTACCTGTTTTAGGTCAATTAGGATTAACAAAATGATTTATATTTGCCAAATGCCAGAATAATGAAAGAGAGAATTTTTTAAGGCATTTTTATTACTTTCTGTAAAGTCAAAAGTTTACATACATTTTAATAGTATTTGGTAGCATTGCCCTTAAACTGTATGACTTGGGTCAAATGTTTTGAATATCCTTCCACAAGCTTTTTACAAAAGTTGGTAGGAATTTTGGCCCATTCCTCGTGACAGAACTGGTGTAACTGAGCCATGTTTGTAGGTTGCCTTGCTCGCCTCTGCCTTTTCAGCTTTGCTCATACATTTTCAATAGGATTGAGATCAGGGCTGTGTGATGGCCACTCCAAAACATTGACTTGGTTATACTTAAGCCACTTTGTAAACAGTTTTGTGTTATGCTTCATATCATTATCCATTTGGAAGACCCATTTCCACCCAAGCTTTAACCTCCTGTCTGATGTCTACAGATGTTTCTTCAGTATTTCCACATAATCTTTTTTCCTCATGATACCATCTATTTTGGAAGTACAGCAGTCCATCCTGAAGCAAAACAACCCCGCAACATAATGCTGTCACCCCAGTGTTTCACAGTTGAGATGGTGTTCTTAGGCTTCCAAGCTTTTCCTTTTTACTTCCAAATGTAACGATGGTCATTATGGCCAAACGGTTCAATTTTAGCTTTGTCAGACCACAGAACACGTCTCCAAAAATGTAGGTTTTGTTCCTGTGTGCATTTGAAAACATTAATCTGGCTTTTATATGTTTCTTTTGCAGTAATGGCTTCTTCCTGGCAGAGTGGCCTTACAGCCCATATTGATACAGTACTCGTTTCACTGTGGATAATGAAACAATCTTACCAGCTTCCACCAGTATCTTCACAAGGTCTTTAGCTTTTGTTCTTGGGTTGATATGTACAAGTTGGAACCAAGCACGTTCATCTCTGAGACACAGAACCTGTCTCCTTCCTGAGTGGTTTGATGGCTGCACATTCCCATTTTGTTTATATTTGCATATAATTGTTTGTACAGATGTACGAGGCACCTTCAGGTATCTGGAAATTGCACCCAAGGTTTGATTCAGACTTGTGAAAGTCAAAAATTCTCTTCCTGTTATCTTGACTGATTTCTTTAGACTTCCCATGATGGTACACACAGAAACAGTGTGGTGTGCTTTAAAATACATCAACAGTTGTGTCTCTAACTCAAATGTTGCCAATAACATTATCAGAAGCTTCCAAAGACATGGCATCATCATATGGGCTGTCCTGAACTGTTTAAAGGCATAGTAATCCTAGTGTATGTAAACTTTTGACTTTGCAGAAAGTGATAAAAGTGTCTTAAAAATTCTCTTTCTCTTATTATTCTGTCATTTGGCAAATATAAATATTTGTGGCAATCCTAATTGACCTAAAACGGGTATATTCTGATTTCATGTCAGATGTGTCTCTTTATATAGTATATATAAACTTCTGGTTTCAACTGTATATATACATATATATTTACTATTCACCTTACCTTCCAAAACCAGAAGTAAAAAGTACTCAAAAAGTTTAATGGCTCACCAAATGGTATCATTAGAAAGTACAAGCTGTCCCAAAAAATGGGGCAATGCAGAACAGTGTCACGTGAATTTTAAGTTACAGTGCCCTAATAAATAGATAAATATCATGCAGCCAGATACATAGGGTCACGTTGAATCCAGGTCTAGCATAGTAAATGTTATTGTCTACATCCCTGGTAGTCTAGGATAGTAAAGGGATGAATGTCTCTATACCTGGTGCTTAAGGCAAAGAAGGGGTTAACATCTATAAGGCCAGTGGTCTATGGCAGCATAAGGCATTAGTGTCTGCATCTCCAGTGATATAAGACAGTAAAAGGGCTATTGGTCTAGTGGTCTAGGGCAATAAAAGGATTTAAGCCAGTATCCCTGGTCATCTAAGGCACTGAAAGGATTACTGTCAGAATGAATATTTATTGTAGTGTATAGGGGGTAGTTTGATACTATCATGATGCTAGTTAGATGCTTCTGTTTTAGAAGTTCATTAAGAGTTCTGGCTCCGACAGATCAGTTAGATGCTCCTAATCAACTCGTTACCTGCATTAAAGACAGCTGTCTTAAATAGTCACCTTTATAAAAGACTCCTGTCCACAGACTCAGTCAGCCTCTAACCTCTACAAACATGGGCAAGACCAAAGAGCTTTCTAAGGATGTCAGGGACAGGATCATAGACCTGCACAAAGCTGGAATGGGCTACAAAACCATAAGTAAAACATTGGGTGAGAAGGACACAACTGTTGGTGCAAAAGAAAGAAAATGGAAGAAATACAAAATGACTGTCAATCGACATCGATCTGGGGCACCAAGCAAAATCTCACCTTGTGGGGTATCCTTAATAATGAGGAAGGTGAGAGATCAGCCTAAAACTACATGGGGGAACTTGTTAATGATCTCAAAGCAGCTGGGACCATAGTCACCAAGAAAACCATTGGTAACACATTACTCCTTAATGGTTTAAAAACCCTACAGTGTCCGCAAGGTCCCTCTGCTCAAGAAGGCACATGTGCAGGCCTGTCTGAAGTTTGCTAATGAACATCTGGATGATTATGTGAGTGATTGGGAGAAGGTGCTGTGGTCAGATGAGACAAACATTGAGCTCTTTGGCATTAACTCAACTCATCGTCTTTGGAGTAAGAGAAATGCTGCCTATGACCCAAAGAACTCAGTCTCCACTGTCAAGCATGAAGGTGGAAACATTATGTTTTTGGGGTTTTTCTCTGCTAAGGACACAGGACTACTTCACTGCATCAGTGGGAGAATGGATGGAGCCATGTACCATAAAATCCTGAGTGACAACCTCCTTTCCTCTGCCAGGACATTATGAATGAGTCATGGCTGGGTCTTCTAGCAAGACAATGACTCAAAACATTTAGCCAAGGCAACAAAGGAGTGGTCAAAAAGAAACACATTAATGTCATGGAGTTGCCTAGCCAGTCTCCTGACCTTAATCCCATAGAAAACTTATGGAGGGAGTTGAAGGTCTGAGTTGCCAAGCAACAGCCTCAAAATCTTAATGATTTAGAGGTGATCTGCAAAGAGGAGTGGACCAAAATTCCTCCTGACATGTGCGCAAACCTCATCATCAACTACAAAAACCGTCTGACTGCTGTGCTTGCCAACTAGGGTTTTGCCACCATGTATTAAGTCTTGTTTCTCAATGAAAAATGTAAATAAATGTATATAATTTATACAATGTAATTTTCTGGATTTTATTTTTGGATATTCTATCTCTCAATGTTAAAATTAACCTACCCCTAAAATTATAGACTGTTCATGTCTTTGTCAGTGGGCAAACTTACAAAATCAGCAAGGGATCAAATTATTATTTCCTTCACTGTATGTATATCTCAGGATAAGAAAAAAACATATCACATTAGTTATTGTTGAGTCCCAGTACAGAGATTATGCAATAATGTTATAGCAGAGGAATAATGCAAAAAGCAATCCTGCAGAGGAGGGACGATTATAAAAGCAGAGGTAGACAGGGGGCTTGTATAAAAAGATTTGGATGGGCCCAAATTTAATTTTACATATCCCCTTCTATCATGGTCCTCATTTGCTGCACCCTATTTCTCATTGGAAACGGGTCCCCTAAAATAATTGCCCCATTGTAACTGCCACACTGGTGGTTATGCCCTTGGTGCTGGTTACACATTTTTAATTTTGAAGTAAAATTTTAGGAGCAATGAGGCTGAGGTCCCTTTTCCAGCAGCAGGGTATATAAACCGTAACACACAAACATTATAGCATTCTTTATGTTGATATCTGTTTCCGTGATTGCTATAATGCAACAAGTAAAATTATTTAAAGAATATTGAAATGCACAAATAGATTATTTCTGCATTTAGTTCTGTTATTATGTTGATTTCTTTTTTTTTTATCTGATCATCAGTAGAAGATAAACGAATTTATGGCCATCAAGTGTTCTGCCTCCAAAATATTGTGTGATTTATGTCTATTCTGTCATTGCCTTTTTTCTAGTTTGCTTACTTTGTCCTTTTTTGTCCTTGACAACTTGACTCTTCTTAATCCCTTCCTTGCTCTCCTTTGTAACTTCCTTTTAGCCTTCCTTACTCTATGCTTGCTATGTGCTAGGAATGCAACCTCCCAAGTGTTCACCTCTAATTTATAGGCCCCACAGCAGATGCTATGGCTACTACCCTGAGAGCTGCACCCATAATGCTGATCTTTTTAGTTTACCTATCCCACAAACATTACTGGGGAGCATATAGAGCATACAGATATGATACAATGCTAAATCAAGGTAACAAAATGCGTTACAATGAGTTAAGACATAATATTGTCATATTGTCAAAAGTAATTGTAAAACCGTACAGTTCTTATAGGACCATGTTGCATGACAAGTAAAGATTTCACCACTACTGTATAGCCTTAAAGGAACACAACATGTAGAAAATATACAAAAATAGTATGTTTTAAAACAAATACCAGCAATTCCTTTCTAAATATGTTCCTCTTATTTCATCAATTTCTTTCACATATTGCAATCAAAACTAATAAAAATGCAAGACAGCTAGTTGCAGAAGTAAACTTTTCCTTAAAACGTTTCCACACTAAAAAATTTAAACATGGCAAATAGCCCCGTCCTCCAGGGTTTCTGTGGAATTTCAGTTTTTTTTCTTCTTCCGGTTTCTGTTTTGGACCACGACAGATTCAGTGGACTAAATGCCTCTCCATTACTATTGCTCAGGCTTAGTGTTAGCCAGCAGTGTTTTTCGTCATCAGAAGGCTGACACGAAACCCCATCACTATAACCCCAGTACTCAATGCATCAAGGGTAACTATCAGCAGTAGTAGTAGTAGTAGTAGTAGTATCACCTAATGTGATGGTCCACTTCTGGGACAGTTGCGGGCTGGTATTTTTAGGATGGGAAGGGGCCTTCCCATTCTGATAGCATCAGGCTGCATTTGTCTGTTTTACCTTGGCTGGCTATGAAAAAGGGGAGGGACTCAACAATGTTTTTCTTTAAATAATTAGTTTCTTTCTATATTTATCAATAACCAAATGGTTAAAAAAAAGATGACGTGATGAAGCAGCCAAGATGAAAATGGCAGCTGCAGCCTGATAGTATCAGGATGCAAAGGTTAAAGGGGTTTTGCCACCATAGACAATGATGACATATCATTACCTAAATACCTACCTAGTGGGAGACATATAAACTATATATCCCCCAACTGGGGGATATATCACTTACTCAGGGACCCTATTACCTTTACTGGGGGACATATAGCTTACTGGTAACCCTATTATCTATACTGGGGACATATAATTTACTGGGGCACCGTATTACCTATATTGGGGGACATATAACTTACTAACAGAACCCTATTACTTATACTGGAGGACATATAACTTTCTGTGTTGTGAAGTCGCTAACAGTCAGTTGTTAAGGCCTTCAGTCGATTGATAAGAGCTTAGTAATCGACTGGGGTATAGACACCAGCCCTCATTGATCATTTTATTAAAAAAAAATGGATCCAATGCTGGTCTGACATAGTCCAATGAATCCAGCATAGTCCACAGGAGGAAACCTGTAGAAAAATATAAACACTACAAAAACATGTCATTGCTAAACTCCATCTCCTCACCCTCCAAAGGTCTTGGCGCTCTCTAATCTTCTTGGGGTGCAGGCTGAACAATATGATCCTGTGGGTCACAGGCCACAGCACAATCTGAAGAGGGTTGGTTCTCTGTTTACCACCCCAGAAGATTGAGCCTGTAAGATATGTCTTGTTCCCCTTCTCCCACCACTGCCCCTACCGTTGTGTTACATGGCCAAGTGCCAACACAAAATACCACCCCCACTTATTACCCCATAAACCCTCCACCATCTCCACCTATCACTCTATAACCCCACCACCTCTACCTGTTACTCTATAGTTAACCACCTCCACGTATCACCCCACAGTCCCCCCATTTCTACCTATCACCGCATAGCCCCCCATTCCTACGTATCACCACATAGCCCCCCCATCTCCATCTATCACCCCATAAAAATGGCCAGAATATTGGTAGCAGTATAATTCTTTATATTCATGAACAGTATGGTGGTACAGATATAGCTTGACCGTATAGAGTTTAGCTTGACCGTGATATCACAGCTTTCTGTGTTATCTGTTAAATAACGCCATTAAAAAACATGAGATAACATTCTGTGCTGCGATATCACAGTGCATTATCTGGCCAGTTAATATTTATTACATCTGTATTTTTGGTAGTTTTGGTCTGGTATACTGGTTTGTGCAGTAACAGTATGGTGATAATATTTGCTGCTTGTATAGTGTTGTTATGTGGTGACTGTATCACCATTATTTAGCGTCATCGCTAGAAAATTGTCTTTATAACTATTTGTATATATTTTTTTATACACAACATATTATTTTATATTAATACAACCTAATAGACCCTACTTACTCCACTTTTGTGTGACGGAATTCTGTTTTTTTTTTTTTTCCATTCCACCTAGCTGGAGAGGACACAGGCAGTGTGCATTGGGTTAGGGCTGGGATTTGAATTTTTTCGTGTGGGGGGGTGGTTGGCGCCATTGGCCATACTTGCCTAGGGCACAAAAATGCCTTGACCCAGCACTGCCAAAAGAGTCTACATTTTCCCTCTAAAATGCCTTGACCCAGCACTGCCAAAAGAGTCTACATTTTCCCTCTAAACCTTTATGGCCCTGCTCCAGTATGTGTCATTATAACCTTTTTGAGGTATTCTGATGTACAATGTAGACCAAAAATGTGAGTGGGACCTACAATGGATCACTGAGCAATTGAAAAAGTGAGCATAATTTTTTTGATATTTTATTATATTTGCTGGTGTTTATATATTTTAAACATAGATAAACACCTTACCTGCTTAGTCGACAAATGGAGAGAGGAAAATGAAGTCCTAAGCACTTTACTAAGCCCCATCCAATCAACCATCTGCCAAACAAGAACGGAAGGGATCATCAATAAATAAACACCTGTGCTTTTGGGCAGATTTCTTTCAGTTGATGCTTCAGGAGCTGCATAAAAGCTTGCAGAATCACAATCTCTGTAAGCAGGTTCATCTGGCGCCTACTTTTATCATTCATTTCTAGGTTTATAGTTCCTTTACTCTCTAATCTCCATTCCCCCTGCTGCCATGTTGATAGACTACACCATATAATTTTACTCAGCTGGATTCCAGGCACTGTTAGTTCACTCACTCTTTAAATGGCACCAGTCCATAATAATATCTAAATGACCTACAGGAAATCCTAATTAAATTCTATAGGTGAGAAAATGATGAAATTGTTTGTGCAACTAGTCAGAAAATTGCCAAAGCTATAAAATTGCTGAAGAAAAAAAGAAAAGAAAATGTGAAGTAACATAAACACTTGGCAAATGTTTAATCGTATACTAGACCCCTCGCTAAATTGCACATTTTTGCAGTAAAGTATTTCTACAACATTCTTTAAGACCTTTTACTCATTATAAATATATCCAAACTAAAAAGAAAATCTAAAATAATCTCATAATAACCACAAAGCAATGTATTTGATTTCCTCTTTTATGTGATTTTTTTTTTTTTTACTGGCAACGTGGCTGCTAATAAAAAAAAATTCCTTTAAGTTTACAAGATGTGATTTACATTGTGAATGCTTCTGTGGTGTATAGAAAGTTTTTTTTTCTCATTTTTGTTCACATAAAAGCATCAATGTTTTCCAGGAGTAAAGAGTCATAGTTGGAATAAGCTAACTGGAAAATGCCATAGTAAGTACAATCATTATAAAACATAAACTTGGCCAATGTGTTTGTCTAGATGTAAGGCTATACAATATTCAAACTGGCAAGGTCACCTGAATATGTGAAGAGAAATGTTGCAGAGATTAAATGAAATATGCAGCTTTCTACTGATTTTGGCAAAACAGAAGATTATCAACAATTGTAAATTAAATATTAATTATAATATCCGGCAAGTTTTCACTTTAGAATGATTGTCAGCAGCATTAATTTCCTGGAACAAAATAGTACCTTTTTTTTCAAATGTTCTATGAACACTACTGAAATATGACATTACAACAACATATACCAGCATGGCTACAATAAGCATATGTAAAGTCCCACCAGGTTGTGTGCTAAACACAACAAACATGAATTAGGGGGATTCACACAACAATGATGAATACGTTGCAGGTGTCTGTTGGGGTACTGTGAAAAAAGGTGGCAGCCTCATAATAGAGCAGATGGAGCCCAGTGTGGGCTACGTTTGCTCTATTTCACAGCACATATGCTTATTTTACGGAGCATATTCAGTCCCGCCATTGAGTCTACACTATTGAGTCCAACAGGAAATGCATATGCCGTCAAGAAATACAGCACATGGCTTACATTATTTTTATTTATTTTAGAGCGCCATTGATTCCAGATTGCTGTACATTTGAGGGGACTTACATACATAACATACGCCAAACAAGTACAATGGTGACAATAAATGACTAACTGGTACAGAAGGGGGGAGGACCCTGCCTACGAGGGCTTACAATCTACATACATCTGCTGTATATCCCCTATTGGGCTGCCGCAACTCCGTCACGGGTTCTGCCGTGGTACGTTTTTTTCATGGTACCTGCAACATATGCATTATCTTAGTGTAAACCCACCCTTGCTTTTAAGAAGTGAAATGAATTCTATTTGCATCGTTGTATGATAGGAACCCAAACAGGGATTCATTTATAAAAATAACCCTTTTATTTGTACGTTTTAAAACCTTTGTCTCCTTCTGAAGCAATAATAATAATAATAATCTTTAGTTATATAGCACCAACATATTCTACACAACTTTACAATGTGGAGGGTATAAGTACAGACAAAAAATAAGCACTACATTTGTCCAATCTTTTTTGCACTGCTCAGAATAGTTTTTAATCTCAGTGATGATGTAATTTCTATACAATCATATAAATTGTCAGCACATTATTCTGTTTAGTGTTGCTAGACTGAGGTCCTTAAAGGGGTTGTCTCACTACATTGATTCATCTTACCTCAGTCCTGTTTTCTTGGTTTCACTTTGAATTCAGGGGCGTCTACTGGCTTCCACTAGGCTGCAGTAGAAGCCAGGTCTGTAGCTATAGCAACCAGCGCTGGCAGCCTATCAGGAGAGATCAAACAGGTCTGTAGCTATAGCGACCTGAGGAGCTGATGCAGCTCATACAAGAGGGTATATCTCCGAAAAGGTAGGACACTGTTAATGGACATATATTGCAAAGTGACTTGTTTTTGCAAGATCTTTAACATGAAAAGCAAACCTTGTAGCGAGACAATCCCTTTAACTTGCTTTACAATGGCCTACATTTACAATTGTAGTTGCGTCAGAAAAGCGTTGTAAAATGTGCAAAAATGTGGTGCATTTTGGCACAGCAAGTAACAGTGTGTAGCAGACACATTTATTATCATGGGGGCATGTCTTTGTAAAGTGGGCTTTGTGGAAAGGAGCATGGCCACAATGCCACAATGCACCAAATATCCACCACAATATAGGGATAAAAAGTACGTCAACCAAAAGCTGATCTAAAAAACACTTGATATGTCTATCAAATACAACGAGCCTCTGTGATAAAATGCATTATTGACAGACTAAGTTTATGTTGTCTAACATTTAGACAGTGATAGTAAATCTTGTCTGTACAAGACTGTGGTCTAGATTACTTTATCCTGAATGCTTGGTATAGGTAACTTCAATAGACCTTATGGAGAACACCCCAAATAGTTCCCCCACAAGAAAGGGTACTTAGCTAGTATATATTTTAATGTTTTAAGGCGTTGTCCCATCTTGTAATATGTGCTCTAAGGCCATGTTCACACGGCTTAAAATGGGCCGTATTTCGGTCCATAATTACGCGCCGAAGTGCGCAAATTAGGGGCTGAAAACAGCCCATTCATTACGGTAATCCACAGTTCTCATAGAGAACTATGGATTACGTCTCCTCTCCCTGCTCGGCGAATCCGCTGGGCGGGGAGATAAGTGACATGTGAATTACCAGCGGCGTATACGCGCCGCTGGTAATACAAGTCTATGGGCCGGCCCCCCGCTCACTCCCCCTCTCCTGCCCCCGTCCACACGGCATAATTGCGGGACGTAATTACTTCCCGCAGTTAAGCCGTGTGAACATAGCCTAAGGGCCAATTCATTGCTTGCTACAGGCTGACCAGGAGATAGGTGCACTCCCTGTTCATGTCTATGGGAGTTTAAACTATAGCTGAATGAGAGCATATGAGCATATTCAAAACTCCCACAGAAAAAAAAAAATGGGGGAAGAGCTGCACAAGAGCAGCAATCTACCTGTTTACTGTGGCCGGCTCACAGCAGGCAATGAGCTGGCCTCAGACCACCCTTTGATTGTTATAATAGTTAGTAATTGGGGAAATAAAAACAAAAGCATTCTAGCCATTGTTTGAAATTTTATGTTGTTTACTGGGGAAGTCGGTAATGTTAGGACAACGGTCGCCGTCCATATTTTTGATCACTTAAAGCTATTGACAATGGCAATATATTTGGTTAAATGGAAGAATTCAAGACTTTTAAGATAAGCACGTGTGAGTGTTTCAATGCATTACATTGTATACTTGTTCCTAAGAAGTGTTAAATGTGCGCTTGTGACAAAATTTGGGACGAACAACATATAGAATAAGGTGAGTAAACATCATTTATCCTTACTCAGCCATCAGAGTATGTGGGGATGACAACAGTCCTCTCGCTTAGTAAAATTCTCCCTGACACTTTCATGGTAAACCTAATTTCAAAACATATGAATTATATACAGCAGTGCTGCTCTGCCAAGGTAACATGCTGCCCCCTAGGGGTACAAAACACAAAATCCACAAAAACATAACAAAAGGACAAAGTTCAGAAGCTAATGTTAGTTTTTTAAAGGCATGCAGTCACAAAAATAATTAATGAACCATTTTTTTGCATTTTTAAACATATTTTTTATCTTTCTAAAAAATAAAACAAACATTTTTATAAGCCACGTTTACATCGAGAGTTGGGCGAATTTCCCGAAATTTGGTTCGTTCACTTCGCCGAATTTCTCGGCAAAAAATAACTTCGTTCCGAATTACTTCGGGACGAATCACTTAAAAAAACACTTTTCCAGGTGCACAGACCCTGCAGGGTGTGTAAACTTGTCATGCTAAATATGCGAGGGAGCTTTTTGGTTTCATACAATGTTGGTTTTGAAAAACAGGCAGAGACTGCCGCCGCTCTTAGAACGCTTCACCTAAAATTCCTGGGCACTTAAGGGGGCAAAATGACCAAAAAACTGAAGGGGGAATGTACCTTAAAGTCAGCAGCGACGCTAAAAAAAAACAAGTGGGGCTCAGGTGGCAACATCGGAAGAGTTGGGGGTGACGGCATACCACAGCAGCAGCTGGGGGCTCATGGCACAATGACATTCTGGAGGGGGAAAAAACAATTAGGCCCACGAGGGGCATAATGACACGTTTGTGGGGTCAGGGCACAGCCACAGCGCAGCATGAGGTCAGACATTTGGCACAATACAGATGTGTAGGTCCCCCGGCATCACCCCAAAAGCAGCAGCATGAGGTCAGACGGGACAATGACACAGTGTGTAGGTCACGCAAGCACCACAGCAGCGCAGGGGTCAGACAGTGGCACAATGACACAGTGGTGGGTCCGGCATCACCACAGCAGCAGCTGGGTCAGACAGTGTTACAATGAATTTGAGGGGGAAAAAAACGGGAGTAGGCCCAAGGGGGGACAATGAACAGTGTGGAGGCAGGGCACAGTCACGCAGCAGCATGGGGGTCGGGACAGTGGCACAATGCATTTGGAGGGGCAAAAACAGGAGTGGCCCAGAGTGGGAAAAATGACACAGTGTGGAGTCAGGCACAGCCACAGCAGCAGCATGAGGTAACGTGGCTAATACATTTGGAGGGGGCAAAAAAGGCTGGGCCCACAGGTGGCACAATGACAAGTGTGTAGGATATGGCGCCCCAGAGCAGCATGAGGTAGAGAGAGGCCAATGACTCTGGGGGGCAAAAACGGGAAGTGGCCACAGAGTGGGAAATGACACAATGTGAGGTCACGGCGGCCCCAAAGCAGCAGCCTGAGGTCGACAGTGCACAATGACAGAGTGTGTAGGTCACGGCATCAGCCACAGCAGCAGATGAGGTCAACGGGGCACAATGACAGTGGTGGGTACGGCAGCACCCACAGCACAGATGGGGTCAGACGTGGCAAAATGACATTCGAGGTGGCAAAAAACAGGAATAGACCACAAAAGTGGCACAATGACAGAGAGTGGAGGGACGGCGGGGGAGCAAAAGCATGGGGCAGAGAGGGGAAAAATGACACATTGTGAGGTCATGGCGCACTACAGCAGCAGATGAGGTCAGCAGTGGCACAAGACAGAGTGTGTAGGTCACGGCGGAAACCCACCAGCGCATAAAGGCAGACGGGGCACAATGACATTCTGGGGGTGGAAAAACAGAGACCCCCAAAGGTGGGACAATGACACATGTGGAGGTCACGGCAGCAGCCACAGCAGCACCCATGAGGTCGACGTGGACAATGACCAGGTGTAGGCACGGCAGCAGCCACACACGCATGAGGTCAGACAGTGGCACAATCAGGGGGGTAAGGCAGGGCATCAGCCACGAGCACATGGGGCAGACAGTGGACGTGACACAGGTTGGGTCAGGGCAGACCCAACACAGCAGCAAAAGGTAAACAGTGGCACAATGACACGTGTGTAGGTCAGGGCAGCAGCCACAAAAAGGCAGAGGTCAGACAGTGTTACAATAATTCGGAGGGGGCAAAAACGGGAGTAGGCCACAGAGGGGACAATGACCAGTGTGGAGGTCACGGCAGCACCCACCGCAGCAGCTGAGTCAGACGTGGCACAATGACATTCGGAGTGGCAAAAACGAATAGCCACAGAGGGGCACAATGACAGAGAGGGAGGTGACGGGGCAGAGCAACCATGAATCAGAGAGTGGCAAAAATGACACATTGTGGGGGTATGGCAGCAGCTACACAGTGCATGGGTCAGACAGTGGCACAATGACAGAGTGTGTGGGTCACGGCATCACCCACATGCAGCATAAAGGTCAGACAGGGGGGGCACCGTGACACAGTGTGTGGTCACGGCAGCAGCCCCCAGCAGAAAGCATGAGGGTCAACAGTGCACAATAAACACAGTTGGAGGTCACGGCAGCACCCAGCAACATGGGGGTAGAAGTGACAATGAATTCGAGGTAAAAAAACGGGAGTGGGCCCACAGAGGGGACATGACCAGTGGGGGTCCGGCAGACCACACCCAAAACAAGGTCAGACATGGCACAATGACTTTTCGGAGGAAAAAAAAAACAGAGTGGAAGGGTTGGGACTGCACAGTGTGGGGGGGGTCGGGGCGGGGGGGAGTGGGGGGTTTGGGGAAAATGTTTGGGGGAAAAAAGGGGGTAGGAAAAGGGGGGGGACATGACACGTGGTAGTCAGGCATCAGCCACGCAGCGCATGGGGTCAAAGTGGCACAATACACAGTGTTAGGTACGGCACAGCCCCACAGCATGAGGTCGACAGTGCACAATGACAGAGGTGTAGGTCAGGGCATCAGCCACAGCACAGCTGAGTCAGAAGGGGCACGTGATACCTGAGGTCAACGTGGCAAAATAATTCTGAGGGGCAAAAACCAAGTAGGCCACAGAGGGGGACAATGACACAGTGTGAGGTCCGGAAAGCACCCACAGCAGCAGCTGAGGTAAACAGGTTACAATATATTTGGAGGGGCAAAAACAGGATGGGCCACAAGTGGGACAATGAACAGTGTGGGGTCACGGCAGCACCCACAGCAGCGCATGAGGTCGACAGGGGCACAAGACTTCGGGAGGTGCAAAAACGGAATAGACCCAAGGGGCAAAATGAAGAGAGGGAGGTACGGCGGCAGGAGCAACACATGAGGCAGAGAGTGGCAAAATGAAACATTGGGGAGCTGGCAAAAAACCCTACCATAGCATGGGGTAACATGGCACAATGACAGAGTGTGGGGCCCGGGCAGCAGCCACAGCGCACGAGGTCAACAGTGGCACAATGCCCAGGGTAGTCACGGCAGCACCACAGCACAGCAGAGGTCAGAAGTGGCACAATAATTCTGGAGGTGCAAAAAAACAGAGTAGGCCCAGAGTGGGACAAACACAGTGTGGGGGTCAGGGCAGCAGTCACGCAGCACATGGGGTCCCCCAGTGGCAAAATGACATTCTGAGGGGGCAAAAACAGGAATAGGCCACAAGGGGCACAATGACACAGTGTCTGGTCACGGCACAGCCAAGCAGCACATGAGGTCAAAAGTGGCAAATCACATTCTGGAGGTGGCGAAAACTGGAGTGGCCACAGAGGGACTTACAGAGAGTGGGGGTACGGCAGAGAACAACAGCATGGGGTCAGGGGTACACAATGACACGTGTGTAGGTCACGGCAGCAGCCACAGCCCCCAGCATAGGTCGACAGTGTTACAATGAATTCGAGGGGGCAAAACGGGAATAGCCCACAGAGTGGAAAAAACAGAGAGTGGGGTGACGGGGGCCCAGGAGCAAAAGCAGGGGTCAGAGAGGGAAAAAGACACATTTTGGAGGTCATGGCAGCAGCTACACAGCAATGGGGTCAAACAGTGGCACAATGAAGAGTGTGTGGTCAGGGGGAGCCACACAGCAGCAGATAGACAGTGGCACAATGACATTTGGGGGAAAAAAAGGGGAGTAGGCCCAGGGGGGACAATGCAATTGTGGAGGTCAGGCAGCAGCCACAGACAGCATGAGTCGACAGTGGCACAATGCACAGTGTGAGGTCACGGCAGCAGCCACAGCCGCATGAGGTCAGACAGTGGCACAATGACGAGTGTGTAGGTAGGCATCAGCCACACAGCACATGAGGTCGCGGGGCACAGTGACACAGTGGTGGTCACGGCAGCACCCACAGCAGCACATGAGGTAAACTTTGGCACAATGACACAGTGTGTAGGTAACGGCACCCCACCAGCAGCATGAGGTCAGACATTTTACAATGATATTCGGGAGTGGGCAAAAACAGGTGTAGGCCACGAGGGGGACAATGAACAGTGTGGAGGTCAGGGCCCGCCACAGCGGCAGCATGAGGTCAGCGGGGCACAATAAACTTCTGGAGGTGGCAAAAACAGGAATAGCCCCACAGATGGCAAAATGACAGAGAGTGGGGGTGACGGCGGCGGGAGCAACAGCATAGATAGAGAGGGGAAAAATGAACTTTGGGAGGTCAGGCAAGCTACGCATTTAAATGGGGTCAGAGTGGCACAATTACAAGTTGTAGGTCAGGCATACCACAGCAGCAGCAGAGGTCAGACAGTGGACGTGAACAGTGTGTGGTACGGCAGCACCACAGCACAGCATGAGGTAGACAGGGGCCAATGACACAGGGGTGTAGGTCACGGCAGCACCCACGCACAGCTAGGTCAGCAGTTTTACAATGATATCTGCAGGTGGCAAAAACGGGGTGGGCCACAGAGTGGAACGTGAAAGGTGGATTCACGGCAGCACCCAAGCCAGCATGAGGTCAGACGGGGCCCAAAATGACTTTTGGGAAAGTGGCAAAAACAGGAATAGCCACAAGGGGACAAGACACGTGTGTGGTGAGGGCATAAAGCCAAGCAGCAATGAGGTCAGACAGTGGCACAATGACAGAGTTTGTGGGTCACGGCATCACCCACAGCACACATGATTTTGACAGTGGCACAGTGATGAGCAGAGGTCAGACAGTGGCACAATAAATTCTGGGGTGGAAAAAACCATGTAGGCCCCAGAGGGGGACAATGACGCAGTGTGTAGGTCACGGCGCGCCACGCAGCAGCATGGGGTCAGACAGTGTTACAGTGATACTCTGGAGGGGGCAAAAAAAGGAGAGGCACAGAGTGGGACAATGACACAGTGTGGAGGTCCGGCAGCACCACAGCACAGCATGAGGCAGACAGTGGCAAAGACATTTGGGGGTGGCAAAAACGGGAAATAACCACAGAGTGGACAATGACAGGAGGGAGGTGAGGGGGGCAGGACAACAGATGGGGTCAGAGGGGGAAAAATGACACACGGGGGGCGCATGGCAGCACTACAGCATGCAGAGGTAGACAGGGGGGCACAATGACAGAGTGTGTAGGTCACGGCAGCAGCCAAGCAGCAGCATGAGGTCAGACGTGACAAAACACAGTGTGTAGTCCGGCAGCAGCCACACACGCAGGGGTCAGACAGGGGACAAATGAATTCTGGGGTGGCAAAAACAGGAGTAGGCCACAGAGTGGGACAATGACACAGTGGGGAGTCACGGCAGCAGTACAGCGCAGCAGAGGTAACGGGCAAAAAGACTTTAGAGGGTGGCAAAAACGGGAAAAGGGCCCACAGAGTGGCACAATGACACGTGTTGGGTCACGGCAGCACCCACGCCAGCATGAGGTCAAAAGGGGCACAATCACTTCTTTTGGTGGCAAAAACGGGAGTGGCCACAGATTCCATTGACAGAGAGGGGAAGGTGACGGCGGAGGAGAAAAAAGATGAGGCAAGAGTAGCACAATAAACCAGTGTGGAGGTCCGGCAGCACCCACAGCACAGCATGGTCGGCATGGCACATGAAGAGTGTGGGGGTGGGGGCAATACCGTCCCGGTAAGAGGGTTGGGGTGGAGATGGGAGAAACTGCACGAGGGTTTTGGGCATCGGGGAGGGGCGCTCAAAAAGTGGCTGAGGCGGGTGTTTGAACCCAGAATCATTTCTCACAGTTTGGGGGGGCACACGGCTGAGTAGTCTGAGCCTAAGGCATTGGTGTGTGGAAATCCTGGGCCCAATCCACGCCTGTTCATCTTGACAAGGTCAGTCGTTCCACATTTCCCCTGGACAAGCGGGTTCTCCTTGGGGGAACATGGCCTCCGCCGCATGAACACCCCCTTTGTGCCACCTACGGCCGGGCAGGGAAACTTCTCCACTCAAACTCGGCAATTGCGGCCAACATCCAGTTTGGCTGCCCCGTAGCCAGCACTTCTAAATGGGGGGGCAGAGGTTTCCAATAGGGCCCCACCTGTTTGTTTAAGGGGCTGCTCCCGGTCTTGCTGCTGCTGCTGGGACTGCCCTCCCACAGGGGGTGAAAAAGGCCATCTTACCCAGATTAGGGTTGCGCTGATGAGCTGGGACCGTCCGACCCCTCCACCTTCCCCCGGCACTGCGGCAGTGTACTAGCGCTAAAACCCCCCCTAACTTTCCCGAGGGGGGGACAAAGCCGCACAAGGCAGCGGCCAACGATACGGAGGGTTTCCCTAAATTTGAGTTTGTCCCCGCCAATAGCTGGGGAAAAAGGGTCCCTTTTGGACCGGTAGCGAGGGTCCAATAGGGTGGGGAGCCCGAATCATCCTCTGCCGAATGCTGATATTTGGGTGTCACTAGCCCGGCAAATCACATGCTGCGGGCCCCTCTGCCAAAATATCCCAGGGGGTCCCCGCCCCCATCTCACTGTAACTGCCCGGTGCTTGCGATCATCTGCCCCCGTCTTCCTCATTTCCCTCTACCTCCCCAGCTGTCCCTCCTCCTCTCTTTTCACCTGGGGAGAAAATCCCCTATTTCACCAACAATTCTTTTGCTCCAAAATCCCTTCCCCTCCTCCATTTTATCCCCACCACTCAGTGGGCCCGAGATGTAGTGCCAGTCTCCATCCCCCCCAGACAGATTTTTTAGATCTGTTCCCGGACATGAAGCTGGAATGACGTTATTCAAACCCCTAGTCCCCGGACTGACAAATAAAGGGGCCCCCTCGCATGCTTTAAAAAAGGCAGGTGTCACCTACTGCCCCCCCTGACTTTAAAATTACACAGGGGGGGTTCTGTCCCCTGGAAACATCAAAAAATCGTTAATGGCCTTTTTTCTCTTCTACGCGTTTCCCAAAAAAGTGCAGGGTGGAATTCCCAAAAGTGGAAACATCGCTATCAAGTGTGTTAGGGGAGGCCGTTCTGCCCCCTGCAATCGAGGGGGGTGTTCCGGCTTTGTAGGGGAAAGGTGAAGTCAGCACAGTTTCCTGGCCATTTTCAGATCTTCGAAGATCGTGGAAACTTTAGGAACCTTTTTCACAACCAAATTTAACACGTCGCCATGCAGGGCGCAGGGGCCAACCCTCCTCGGGCACGCGACCCTGTTCCTCCCATTTTGGGCACCCTGTTCCATATGCAGTTGGCGTGGAGAAAGCCACCATCGATTTCTTGCTGCATGCGCGGGGCATTCCCCCCCCTGTGTGACTTCGTTCGCCAGGGAGCCAGGGGAAAAATGCGTGACACCGTGTGCCCACACATGTGGTATGATTAGCGTCTTGTGGAGGCGAATGGGGGTGGTGGTGGAGGAGCCACATTGGGACAGGAGCCGCAGTTTGACAAAGTTGGGGGAGAAAGGGTCTCCTGTCCAAGTTGTTGGGGTGCCTGGCCCAAACAATTCCCCAGTGGGGCCCTAAAGGACATGTACTGGCCCTGACCGTAGTTACGCTCCAGACGTCGCGCTGCCGTGCACCCTTTGGGAAAAAACAATAAGTCAAGGACGGCCCACCTTTGTTTTTACATATTTATGAAGTGCTGGACTGCCTTTTTGGAAAAAAAATTCCTTTTTTTTCTCCACTCGGGGCGGACAAGCCCTTAGTTCTCTGAAGTTGGGAGATCCACCTTTGGGAAAAGGGGGGACTGCAGCAAACAACTTGGACAGGGGTTTCAGCACTTGCACCCTTGGATCGTTAGCATATGTTGTCTCTTTGCAACGCCTCGCTGAACGATTTGGCCCATGAGTAGCGAGGAAGGAGCATCTGGGCCGGGGTATGATTCAAAAAAGAAACAGTCCCTTTGCAGGGGGTGGGGTCTTGACTCCGCAATGGCAGCGTGCCACTGGGCGCTTGCTGCTCTGTTCTGCGGCGGCAGGAGGGCCACCCCATCGAGCCACGTTTCTCCCCGGGCCCCCGGATGGTGCGTGCATGTGTTGACCAGGGCCCTGGGGCCAAAGTTAGTCCCTGGCCCCCCACATTTCTGCCCCAGATTCACATATACCCTATTCGGCTCCCCGGTTTCTTACAAGAACGCCGCACCGCCGATATCGGGTTTTACCGCAAACGTCCGCACTGAGTGACTACTCCGCCGCTGCTCGTGAGCCCGTGCCCTACTTTCTTGGCCGCGAAGGGGTTTTTTACCCCGTGGCCGCTTGGCTCCCCCCTCACACTGCTGCATCCGCTGACCCCGGCACATGACCCACTTGGCTGCGCCGCTGCCCCGACGCGCAAGCTGACGCCCCCTTCTCCACGATGATAAGCCCCTTTCCCACCCGCTCCCCGTGCGGGCGGCACACATCCTATTTTTGTTTCATCGTCCCTGCTGTCCTCATCCCGGGCTTGGTATGCAGAGCTGACCCCCCACAAATGACCTCCCCTGCCACTCTCCCCCATCTATACTTTGCCCCTACTGCAAAAGCAGGGGTATTGGCCCCATTTTTTCGCTGCCAAATAGCTGCTGACTGCCCCCCCTAAAATTTTTCATCCTCGATATGTGCGCTGAGCCCGACCCCCAAGTAATCTCTGGCTGAGGGAACCGGTGGCCGAGGCGGGTTGGGGACAGGGGGAGGGCCATGACCCGCTCCCGGGGCCCTGCCAACTAAGGGTTTGTCTGACTTTCCCCCCGATCTTTACTGGGGTTGTCAGATGTCATCGGGGGGGAAGTGATGACCTAGTAACCAATCAAGAACCCTTGGGTTGCGAACAAAACACGGCCTAGATGACGCGCAGTTGTGGCCCCCCGGTGACCCTGCTGCGGTCTCCTTGCTGTGGGGTGGACCTGGCCTGGAATTTGTGCCTCGACCGCGGTGGAAAAAGTCTGCCACCTCTTGTCTGACTATGTTTTTCTAAAAAGTACGACCGTTTGATGAAGATATCTGTTATATAAATACACACCCTGTATTTGACTCCAAATGAACCCATAACAAACTTTGGGAAACCCCCTTGGTATAAAAATTTCCTCCCCCAAATGGGGAGGAAAAAATTTTCTTGTAGTGCCTTTTTAAAAAATCTGTGTATTTTTCTGAATATAAAAGCACAAACAGGTTAATTAACCCTTTGGATATGAATTTGTCAAAATTCTTCGTGGCGGTGAAAAAAAAAAGTTTCTTTTAGGATACAACTCAGAACAAGCTTAATTAACCCCTGGGGTGTAATTGCGCAAAAAAATTTTGAGCACCCAAACTGTAGTTTGTAGGTGTTACAATTGCGTATTTTCTAACACAACAAAAAAAAAAATTGTAATTAACCTTTGCTTGATAATTAGGGTACAGGAAAATTGTAATTTTTGGCGTTGAAAAAGAGGGTTTTTCTTAGAGTCACCACAGCAGCAGAACAACGCTTAATTAACCCCCCTGGATGTAATTGCGCAAAAGAATTGAGCAGCCACAAACTACTAGCTTTGTAGCGTGTTACAATTACTGTTTCTACGCTACACAAGAAAGAAAAAATTGTAATTATACTTTGCTTTTGAATTATGCTACAGGATAATTGTTATTTTTGGCGGTGAAAAAGACGGTTTTTTTTTTGTCCCCCACAGCAGAAAAACAACGCTTAATTAACCCCTGGATGTAAATTGCGCAAAAGAATTGAGCAGCCCACAAATACTAGCTTTGTAGCGTGTTACATTGCGTGTTTTCTACGCTACACAACAAGAGAAAAAAAATTGTAATTAACCTTCGCGTGTGAATTATGGTCCAGGAAAATTGTAATTTTGGCGGTGAAAAAGAGGGTTTCTTAGAGTCACCACAGCAGAAAGAAAAACGCTTAATTAACCCCTGGATGAAAATTTTGCGCAAAAAATTGAGCAGCCACAAACACTAGCTTTGTAGCGTGTAAAAATTTACGTGTTTTCTACGCTACACAAGAAGAGAAAAAATTGTAATTAACCCTTTGCTTTGAATTATGCTACAGGAAAATTGTAATTTTTGGCGGTGAAAAAGACGGTTTATTTTTGTCACCACAGCAGAAAATCAACGCTTAATTAACCCCTGGATGAAAAATTGCGCAAAAGAATTGAGCAGCCACAAACTCTAGCTTTGTAGCGTTTTACAATTGCGTGTTTTCTACCCTACACAACAGAGAAAAAATTGAAAATTAACCTTCGCTTGTGAATTATGGTACAGGAAAATTGTAATTTTTGCGGTGAAAAAGACGGTTTCTTGAAGTCACCCCCAGCAGCAGAACAACGCTTAATTAACCACTGGATGTATATTGCGCAAAAGAATTGAGCAGCCACAAACTACTTGCTTTGTAGCGTGTTACAATTGCGTGTTTTCTACGCTACACAAGAAGAGAAAAAATTGTAATTAACCTTTGCTTTTTGAATTATGCTACAGGAAAACTGTAATTTTGGGGTAAAAAAAGACGGTTTATTTTTGTCACCACAGCAAAAAAACAACGCTTAATTAACCCCTGGATGTAAATTGCGCAATAAAATTTGGGAGCAGCCACAAACTACTAGCTTTGTAGCGTGTTACAATTGCGTGTTTTCTACGCTACAACACAAGAGAAAAAATTGTAATTATCCTTCGCTTGTGAATTATGGTACAGGAAAATTTTAATTTTTTGGCGGTGAAAAAGACTGTTTATTTTTGTCACCACAGCAGAAAAACAATGCTTAATTAACCCTGAATGTAAATTGCGCAAAAGAATTGAGCAGCCACAAACTACTAGCTTTGTAGCATGTTACAATTTGTGTGTTTTTTTACGCTACACAACAAGAGAAAAAATTGTAATTAACCTTCGCTTGTGAATTAATGGTACAGGAAAATTGTAAATTTTTGGCGGGAAAAGAGGGTTTTCTTGGAGTCACCACAGCAGCAGAACAACGTTTAATTAACCCCGGATGTAAATTGCGAAAAAGAATTGAGCAGCCAAAAATGAAATGGTATTTGTATTGTAAAACCGCTGTTTCTTTAAATGAATACAACAGGAACTGGCTTAGATCCCCCCTTGGGTATTCAATGTGCTGTGAGCAGATAGCAATTAAAATGTATATGCAGCAGCAGTGGACGCACACGGGGCTTCAAACCAATACCCAAAAAAAACAGAAATAGAACATTAAGAGAAGCAGTCTCTGAACAAGCTGAGACACCCCAAAAAAAATCGCTGTATAAAAATCAGTTCTTCAGTAAGAGTATCACAATCAGCCGCGGTAAGCACCTTCCCCGATCATCGGTGAGAGGGGTGTGAGCTCCCACTCGCGCCCGGACTTCTATAGTGCGGTGACTTCACAGAATCCCGCCGGTCTCTGATTGGCTTCATCTCTGCACATGTCATGCAGGCTATGCCCTTCTTCCTCCCAGAGTGCTTTGCCCCATGTAACGCCATGTGCTCGCAGCCATTTTATCAATCAAAAGCACACCACCAAACTTCGACTTTGTTAGAATCAATTTGCCCATCTCTATTTACATCATTAATATACTTATAAAAACTATGAATAGGGGACATGTAGGAAAACTGTCTAGATCTAAGACTTTCTTTGTTGTCCATAGCAACTAATCAGAGCTCCCCTTTCATTTTTTCAGAGCACCACATGAAATAAAAAAGGAGCTCCTTTTGGTTGCAATGGGGCACAAAAAAAATCTTAGACCTGGACAGTTTTCATACATGAGGCCCATTATATATACCTGCTGCATAGCGATTGGCTATTGTGGACCAAACATACTATTACTGTGACTATGTTTTGTATGTTTTACGACACTGCATTTTTTTTAAGGACAAATCGTATAGTTTACTATATTTTTATGTCCCTCAAATCAAACATATACATGTAGCAGTGTCAAACATTCCAAATTAAGTCACTGTGAGAGTGCATTTAGGGCCACATATATGAAAATTGTCTAGGCCTAAAAATCACTTTGTTGCCCATAGCAACCAATCAGAGTGCCCCTTTCATTTCATGTAGTGTTCTGGAAAAATGAAAGGGGAGCTCTGATTGGTTGCTATGGGCAACAAAGTGAGTTTTAGACCTAGACAGTTTTCATACATGTGGCCCTTAGTCATAGCCCATGACTGCACTACTGTATCCATTTACATGGTTAGATCCTTAAGGACTAAGATATTTTTGTTTTTACAGTTTTGTTTTTGTAATCCTTGTTTACTGATAACTTAAAAAAAACAAAAAAAAATGCTCTACTTTTAATGGTAGAATTGTATGCAAACTTTCTGCTGACATCCTTCTCTGATATTTATTCCTTGGTATGATATCTCCGCAGACTATTACCCCCATCAAACTTTCTGCTGACTTCCTTCTCTGATATTTATTCCTTGGTATGATATCTCCGCAGACTATTACCCCCATCAAACTTTCTGCTGACTTCCTTCTCTGATATTTAATCCTTGGTATGATATCTCCACAGACTATTACCCCCATCAAACTTTCTGCTGACTTCCTTCTCTGATATATATTCTTTGGTATGATATCTCCGCAGACTATTACCCCCATCAAACTTTCTGCTGACTTCCTTCTCTGATATTTATTCCTTGGTATGATAATGACTGCACACACCTCCACCTTCCTGTCTCCATTCCCTGCTATTTGTGTTGTTCTTAAGTCTAGCATCTTCAGTTCAATTAGCTTCCTTTCCTCCCCCCCCCCCCCACCTTGTTAATTAGCTGTCTTGACTCCTCCCCTCTTGTTTGCTCTTGGTAGCCTGATTGGGTTTTGATTCACTATATTAGTACTTGTATCAGTCATATCTGACCTTGGTCATGTCTGGCCATTTTCTAAGTACTGGAACAGTGAATTAAAACCGGACCTTAAACCAGGATTAAACAAGGATTGACATAGGTAACAGCTTGTTATGCTTTTCTCTTCCACTTACTGCGTCACAGCCTGCCACAGTCACTCACCATGTTTCTCCTGTCCTCCATCATCTACACCTCCATTTTTCTTAAACTAATTGCTTATCCCCATACCCCTCTGCTGGGCAATGCACTTTTTATCTCCCACAGCATTTTACCCTCTCACTTGTCTGCTGCCACCAACCTTTTTCCCACTATCCATCCCTTCCTCACTAAACAGACCCAACCTACTTACTGTCTATCTTACTCCCACCTCCTAACCCTCTCTCTGCTCCTCCTAGCTGCTGGGGACATATCCCCGAATCCAGGGCCCCCACAGCACATTCCAACTATTGCATTTCAAACTGGTAACAGACCCATTTCTGCAAACTCTTTTAACCCTGCAAACTTGAAACCTATTCCCTTGTGCCCTCCTTCTCCTATTTCTCTCTCTGGAGCTCTCTGGAATGCACGGTCTGTATGCAACAAACTCTCCTACATACATGACCTCTTTATATCACGTAACTTATCCTTTCTTGGTCTGACGGAAACCTGGCTGACCCCCTCTGACACAGTCTCCCCTGCTGCTCTCTCCTTTGGTGGCCTCCACTTAACCCATGCTCCCCGCCCTGGCAATAAGCATGGTGGAGGTGTTGGCCTTCTACTGTCAGACACCTGTTCCTTCGCCCCCATTCCGCCATTACCTTTCCTCAACCTCCCCTCCTTTGAGGTGCACTCTGTCCGCATCTACTCCCCCTCCGATCTCCAAGTGGCAGTCGTCTACCGACCCCCAGGCCCTGCCACCACCTTCCTTGATCACTTCGCCTCCTGGCTTCTCCACTTTCTTTCCACTGATACCCCAACAATCATAATGGGAGACTTTAACCTCCCCATCGACACACCCCACTCCGCTGCCACAAAACTCCTCTCGCTCTCCTCTTCCTTTGGCCTCTCCCAATGGACCTCTGGAGCCACTCATAAAAATGGACACACTCTGGACCTCGTCCTCACCCGCCTCTGTCCCCTATCTGACTTCTCTAACTCTCCACACCCTATATCTGACCACAACCTGCTTACCTTCTCCACCATCTCCACCCCACCTGCTCCTCCTGTCTCACACCAAGTACACCCCCGCAGGAACCTTCAAAAACTTAACCCTCGCACTCTCTCGGACTCTCTTGTATCTCTCTCTACCATATCCTCGTTAGATGACCCCAACACAGCCACCGCTTTCTACAACCACACAATCACCTCCACTCTTGACTTGGTCGCTCCTCTCACACACAACAGAACCCACAAAACAAACAGACAACCCTGGCACACAGACTCTACCAAACAGCTGAGGCGTGCTTCCAGAATTGCCGAACGCCACTGGAAGAAAACCCGCTCCACCACCGACTTCACCTCGTACAAACTATCACTACACACATTTAAGTCTGCACTGGCCTCAGCCAAACAGGATTACTTCTCCACTGTCATATCCGCCCTGTCCCACAACCCCAGACAACTATTCAAAACCTTCAACTCGCTTCTCCGTCCACCGGCACCTCCTCCCCCATCCCTCCTTTCAGCGGATGACTTTGCCACCCACTTTCTAAACAAGACCAACCTCATCAGAGAAAGCATCACTCCACTGTCCCCACCACCCACACCCATGCCGGCACAGTCCCCACCGCCAGCCGCTCTACCCACACAGTTCCCACAGCCACCACCTTGCACTTCCCCACTAACTTGCTTCCCCACGGTCACTCATGACATGCTCTCCTCTCTACTCTTAAATCCAACCTCACTACCTGTAACCTTGATCCACTCCCTTCCCACCTCATCCCAGACCTCAGCCCTGTTATACTCCCAGCTCTCACCCATCTCTTCAACCTATTGCTAACCTCTGGCACCTTCCCTTCCTCTTTTAAACATGCTGCTATCACACCCATCCGCAAAAAGCCATCCCTTGACCCCTCCTCTCTGTCCAACTATCGCCCCATCTCACTGCTTCCATTTGCTTCGAAACTCCTGGAACAACATGTCTACCTTCAACTGTCCTCCCATCTGTCCTCCAACTCTCTTCTTGACCCACTCCAATCTGGTTTCCGATCCCATCACTCTACAGAAACCGCCCTAACCAAAGTCACTAATGACCTATTAACCGCAAAAGCCTCACGTCACTACTCTATCCTTCTCCTCTTAGACCTGTCCTCTGCCTTTGACACTGTCGACCACTCACTCCTCATAAAAATCCTCTCCTCCCTCAGCATCACGGACTCAGCCCTTTCTTGGATCTCCTCATACCTCACTGATCGGACATTCAGTGTCTCTCACTCTCGCACCACCTCCTCCCATTGCCCTCTCTCTGTTGGTGTCCCCCAGGGGTCAGTCCTGGGCCCACTACTCTTCTCTATCTACACTCTTGGTCTGGGTCAGCTCATAGCATCACATGGCTTCCAGTACCACCTGTATGCTGATGACACCCAACTCTACATCTCCGGTCCTGATATTACCTCTCTACTCTCCCGGATCCCAGACTGCCTATCATCCATATCCTCCTTCTTCTCCTCCTGTCTTCTAAAACTTAATGTAGAGAAAACTGAATTCATTATCCTTCCACCTTCCCACTCCATCCCTCCACCTGATGTCTCTATCATAGTCAATGGCTCTACACTCTCACAGGTGCCGCAAGTCCGCTGCCTTGGGATAACACTCGACTCTGCCTTGTCCTTCAAACCCCACATCCAAACCCTCACCTCAACCTGCCGCCTCCACCTGAAAAACATCTCTCGCATCCGCTCATTTCTTAACCCTGTCACTACAAAAATGCTGGTCCATGCCCTTGTCATCTCCCGCCTCGACTACTGCAACATCCTTCTCTGTGGCCTCCCAGCTAGCACTCTCGCTCCCCTCCAATCCATTCTCAACTCTGCTGCCCGTCTTATCCACCTCTCTCCTCGCTACTCCTCTGCCTCTCCCCTCTGCCAATCCCTACACTGGCTTCCCATTGACCAGCACATTAATTTCAAGTTAATGACCCTGACCTACAAGGCTCTCCATAACCTCTCCCCTCCATACATCTCTGCTCTAATCTCCAGATACTCACCCTCACGCAACCTCCGCTCCTCTCAGGACCTTCTTCTCCACTCTCCTCTTGTCACCTCCTCACACAACCGTCTCCAAGATTTCTCTCGTGCCTCCCCCATACTCTGGAACTTGCTGCCCCAACACCTCAGACTCTCCCCAACTTTCACCAGCTTCAAAAGCAATCTGAAAACCCACCTCTTCAGGATTGCCTATGACCTAGAATAACACCACTGTCACTTCACCCCACGAACATGTCTGCCCCTACCTTCTGTCTCTTTCCCCCTTCCTTGTAGATTGTAAGCCTTCGCGGGCAGGGCCCTCTCTCCCTCTGTACCTGTTGTTAGTCAGAGATTGTCACTACTGTAAATGTTTGACTTATGTTATGTATGTAACCCCCTGAATGTACAGCGCCATGGAATTAATGGCGCTATAAAATAAATAATAATAATAATAATATGCATTATATAATGTATTGGAAAACTCAAAAAAATTCTTTGTAGAGCAGAATTTAAAAAAATGCAGATGTGCAGTTTTGGGGGTTATTTTTCCTCATTGGTAGAAATAACGTTACTGAATTTATATGCTTTTATCATTTATTTTGTTATGTTTTGCTATTTATTTACACTGTGTTCCAAATTATTATGCAAATAATATTTTCTCTTATTTTCCAAAATTACCTATATGACTTGCAGTCATTGTAATTTTCCAGTCATCAACTATTAGAGTATAATTGAAAGTTTTTTGAACAAACTGCCCATGATAACAGTATATTTTATACAAAAAAAACTCAAAATGCAATCAAAATGCATGTTCTAAATTATTATGCACAGCAGAGTTTTCAACCTTTCCATTTTTATAACAAACAAAAAAATGTTCATTTGTGAAATTATAAGCATTAGCAGGTTATTACAAACTGAAATCAAACAGTTTTCAAGTCAAAACTTTATTCGAGGTGATGTTACATGTGCACATAGGACTCCTTGTTCGAAATGAGCTTCTGAACTCTCTCGTCCATCGAATTTGTCAGGTTTTGGATGGTTTCTGCTTTAATTGTTTTGCATGAGGACAGAATACCCTCCCAGAGCTGTTGCTTAGATGTGAACTGCCTCCCGCCATCATAGACACTCCTTTTGATGATGCTCCAGAGGTTCTCAATGGGGTTGAGGTCAGGGGAGCATGGGGGCCACACCATAAGTTTGTCCCCTTTTATGCCCATAGCAGCCAGAGATGCAGATGTGTTATTTGCAGCATGAGACAGTGCATTATCATGCATGAAAATGATCTTGCTGCGGAATGCACGGTTCTTCTTCTTGAACCATGGCAGGAAGTGCTGTTTGAGAAACTCCACATATATTATGGAGTTCATCTTTACTTCAGGGATCCTAAAGGGGCCGAAAATCTCTCTCCCCATGATTCCAGCCCAAAACATTACTCCACCTCCTCCTTGTTGGCGCCGTAGCCGTGTTTGCATAGGGTGTCCATCAACCAGCCATCCCCCACTCCATCCATCTGGACCATTGAGCATTGCACGGCACTCATCGGTGAACAAAACAGTTTTGAAGTCAGTCTTCATGTATTGTTT
This sequence comes from Phyllomedusa bahiana, assembly GCA_025379985.1. Taxonomy (NCBI): domain Eukaryota; kingdom Metazoa; phylum Chordata; class Amphibia; order Anura; family Hylidae; genus Phyllomedusa; species Phyllomedusa bahiana. The sequence continues at coordinate 3,387 of JAODAL010012108.1, read as the reverse complement.
GGCCCACTGGAGCCGTTTCTGCTTGTGGGCAGTGGATAGACGAGGTTGACAGAATGTCTTACGCACAGCTGTAAACCTCTGAAGGACCCTGCATCTTGTTGTTCGTGGGACGTTTGAGGCACCAACAGCTTCAAAAACTTGTCTGCTGCTATGACAAGGCATTTTTGCAGCTGCTCTTTTAACATGACGTAATTGCCTGTTGGAAAGAGTCCTCAATTTTCCCTTAGCAGCACGCACATGTGTGTGCTGTGAATCAGATACATACTTCTTGATTGTGCAATGATCACGATGAAGTGTCTTGGCAATGTTGATTGTAGTCATGCCTTGACCTAAACACTCCACAATTTGTTGTTTCTCAGCAGCTGACACATCCTTTTTCTTTCCCATTTTGGCTGAAAATGTAGGCTGCTTAATAATGTGGGACAGCCTTCTTAGTAGTCTTGCCTTTAATTGGACACACCTGCCAAACTAATTAGCACAGGTGTCTGCAAATGCTTTCAGTGATATAAAGAGCCCTGACACACATCACCATCAATGAGTATAACTGACAAACAAAAAAAATCTAACCTTATCACTCCTAATCACTTTTTGCATAATAATTTGGAAAGTCCGAAAGTCGTATCCAAAAACGCAGCGGCAATCAGATCCTAAACAGATCCAACACATATCCAACATGCAGGTGCATGTTTGGATGCCTGTTGGATGCAGCAGGATCGCACCCTATAGTTTAAAATAAGGCTCCTGCTGCGTCTTTCGGACCAAGAATTGACATGTCAATTTTTGGAACGGATCCAAAAGACGGATCCGAAAGACGCAATGAGACACTCATCAGCGATCACTCATCTGATGCGTGTTTCATATTAAAAGCAATGTAAATCAAACTGCTATTTATTAGATGCGCGTTTCGATCCGTTTGAGGTCTGACAGATGGATCGAAACGCGCATCTAAAAGCGTATGTTCACACGGACTCAACACGCCATGTGTCCATAGCCTAATAGACGAAAACTTTATTTAATTGGTACACATCTATTTGCATCCATTTTCCATTGACTTCAATGTAAAAAGAAACTGAAGGACCCTTTCCAACAGATTTCTTTTTTTTTTTTTTTTTTTTGTGGAAACAATAGTGCAGCATGCTATGCTATTTTTTTCTGTAAAAAAAACCCCCTCAAATCTGACAGAACAAAGCCAAACTAGAGCAAACCGAAAGCCTAAAAACTCCATAGAAATCAATAGCAACCATTCTTTTCCATTTTTGTTATTCTACAATAAGATAAGACAACAAAAAGCCAAATACAGATTTGAGTAGAATTTGTGTAGAACAAACAGTCATGTGACCACACCCCACATTTGTCACATGGTGTCATTTGTCATCCAGGTATGAACCAGCAGTTTATTGAGGAGCAGAACTTCCCCAGGATTACAACCTCCAGCAGATTCTTATCATGTCTGCCAATGTCTGTGGAGAAGCTACTCACACATTCTTCTCTTCATCTCACCTTTCTTCTTTATTCATCAATTACAGTGGGGAAATTTTTTTTTTTTTAGTCACCCACCAATTTTGCAAGTTCTCCCACTTAAAAAGATGAGAGAGGCCTGTAATTGACATCATAGGTAGACCTCAACTATGAGAGACAGAATGAGAAAACAAATGCCGAAAATCACATTGTCTGATTTGGAAAGAATTTATTTGGGAATTATGGTGGAAAATATTTGGTCAATAACAAAAGTTCATCTCAATACTTTGTTATATATCCTTTGTTGGCAATGACAGATGTCAAATGTTTTCTGTAAGTCTTCACAAGGTTGGCACACACTGTTGCTGGTATGTTGGCCCATTCCTCCATGCAGATCTTCTCTAGATCAGTGACGTTTTGGGGCTGTAGCTGGGAAACAAGGACTTTAAACTCCCCCCAAAGGTTTTCTATGGGTTGAGATCTGAGATGGCTGGGCCATCCGGGACCTTGAAATGTTTTATGAACCATCCTTCTTTCCCGGCAGTGTGCTTTGTCATTGTCAGCTAAAGACCAGCCACATTTCATCTTAAATGCCGTTGCTGTTGGAAGGGGGTTTTGCACTCCTAATGGCCCTTTCATTCTTTCATTACATGGATCATCGCCCCTTTTGCAGTACAGCCCCAAAGCATGATTTGCCACCCCCTGCTTCACAGTAAGAGGGTGTCTTTGGATGGAAATACTTTCTCTCCCTCAAAACCCGACAAGTTGTGTTTCTAACCAAAAAGTTTTACTTTATTTTCATTGACCATTGACATTCCCCAATACTCTTTTGGTTTAAGATGTCTTAGCAAAACTTCACATGGGCCCAGACATTACTGGGTTTAAAACGGGGACACATTGGCACTGCAGGAGTCCCCTTCGGCGTAGTGTGTTACTGATGGGCCTTTTTTATGTTGGTTCCCCCGCTCTCTGCGGGCATTTACTAGATCCCCCCCATGTGGTTTCTGCGTTTTTGTACTGTTTTGTGTCATTTTGACCTCATGGGGGGAATGTTTCGTGGAGCCCGATCGAGGGAGTTTCCCCGTGGTCTTTTATGTCTTCCTTTTCTAATTTTTGCTCCCAAGTTGTTTCTTCCACCAACCTCTTTTCCCATTGCAGATTCATCTTCCCGTGGTGAAGGCTACTTTTTGGTTTTGGTTCCTTAACAGTCTTTGGCCCACCATGTGGAGTTTTGGAGTTTGCTGTTTTGGGGGTTTGGACAGGGTTTTTTTATACTGATAAGTTCAAAAAAGGTGCCATTTTTATGGGTAAATGGTGGAGGACAGAGGGGGCCCCTTAAAGAAGATGTTAAGGGCTGTGAGATCAGAATCTTGTTTCGTGGTGACCAAATACTTTTTTCCACCTATTTGCAAATAATTTTTTCAAATCAGACAATGTGATTTTGGATTTGTTTTCCATTTTGCTCTCATAGTTGAGGTCTACTATGATGAAAAAAAGGCCTCTTTCATCTTTTTTTTGTGGGGAACTTACCATTGGTGGCGACTAAAATTTTTCCCAATGTAACTTTCTCAACATTACAATGTAATCTAGGGAAGTTATATGAGTTGTGTTTTTTTGTTAATTATTGCAAAAATACATCAGTAGAAAAAACAGTGGTTATTGACACGTGAATAAATTTTTTGGAGTAAAATAACCATATTAATTTCTATTCTACCATTGTTCATATTCATTCCCCCTATAAATGTCATGAAACCCTAATGCTAACTGAATGATGCCATGTTTAGTCCAAACAGTAACTCTATGAGAGTTAAATGGACCGGAATTTTGGGTTTTACCATTTTTTTTCTATGGGGCCCCAATTATTAATTTAAAAAAAAGGTACGGTGCAGAAAATTTAATAAAGTGAAATTTGAAAATGTTTTTAATTAT
>JAODAL010012107.1:0-96799 GCA_025379985.1 Phyllomedusa bahiana | reverse complement strand
CCTACCACAAACAAGAGAAAAAATTGAAATTTAAACCCTTTTGCTTGTGAATTATGCTACAGGAAAATTGTTTTTTTTGGGGGTTTGAAAAGACGGTTTCTTGGAGTCACCACAGCAGAAAAACAACGCTTAATTAAACCCTGGATGTAAACTGCGCAAAAGAATTGAGCAGCCAAAAATGAAGGGGTATTTGTATTGTAAAAATGCATGTTCTTTAAATGAATACAACAGGAACTGGCTTAGATCCCCCTTGGATATTCAATGTGCTGTGAGCAGATAGCATTAAAATGTATATGCAGCTGCAGTGGACGCACACTTCAGATCCAATACCCCTAAAAATCAGAAATAGAACATTAAGAGAAGCAGTCTCTGAGACAAGCTAAGACACCCCCCAAAAATTGCTGTATAAAAATCAGTTCTTCAGTAAGAGCTATCACAATCAGCCGCAGCAGCACCTTCCCTGATCAGTACAGTGAGAGGAGTGTGAGCTCCCAGCGTCGCGCCCGGACTTATATAGTGTGGTGACGTCACAGAATCCCGCCGGTCTCTGATTGGCTTCATCTCTGCACATGTCATGCAGGCTATGCCCTTCTTCCTCCCAGAGTGCTTTGCCCCATGTAACGCCATGTGCTCGCAGCCATTTTATCAATCAAAAGCACACTTCGTTCACCCGAAGTCCCCCAAACTTCGACTTCGTTCAGAACCGAAGTTTTCTTGAAATTCTAAACGAATTCCACTTCATTAGAATCAATTCGCCCATCTCTACCTATAACCTGCTTGAATTGAAGAAGAGTACAAGAGGAAAACTTTCTTCAATGCCCAGCAAGGTAACTATCATGATGGGATGACAACCTAGGATCTATGCAATGGTCTGGATGTTTTTAAAAAAAATTATAATAGTTTGATTATCTGCATCAAAATCTGCAATTGTGGATTTTTAAACCACTTTTTTTTTTACATTTTTCAAAATCTAGAGGAGAATTTGCAGCAGCAGATGCATAATAAGTCTGCAACAGAAACTACAATATTTGCTACAGATTTGCTTTAAGGGAAACTATAGATTTTGCACTCACAAATCCAAACAGAAAATCTGCATTGTTTCCATCCCATGTGGCTGTACCCTTGAGGAACTTTTTAGAATTTCTAATTTTACTTTTAGAATGTGTTTAAGATGAATGTCTGATGAAAACTGAGCTATGCAGGGACAGATCTTATGTTTGGAAGCCATTCAAGATGACCTTAGCTGGTCATAAACTTTTTATGATTGGGCCTACATTTGGGAACTATTATTTTAATTAATTTTGTTGTGCCTGCCAACATGGACCTGTGGCTTCAAAATTAACTGATTTTTCCATTAACTCACACTTTTTAGAATTTACAACAAGCTAGTCAGTGGTTGGCATGGAAATATAATACACTACACATCTTTAAAATAAGTTTAATGTTGTAATATTAATTTTGGTTGAACCTCTTCACCCAAAGTTAAAAGTTCTACGACAAATACAAAGAACATGTATTTGTTCCATGCATTTGGACCACTATCAGAACCTTACAAAAACTCTTTTTGCGACTCCAGAACCAGGTTTTCAAGAAGACAACCAAAACTTTGGCAACATTTTTCCACATCAACTGACTATGTGAAGGTGAAGTGAAAAGATTAGAAAAGATTATGAGACTTTCCATAGAGCAAGTCTAGAATATGGATTTTTGTTCATAATGTTTTCTTAGTTTTTATGATTCTCAATGACCAAATATTTTGCAATCTGGGGCGATTTTATGGATTGGCAAGAAAGGCAGTTATACAGGGATATCAAGGACTAGAACCCATAGAGAAACATGAGAGCAGAATATATAACCCTAACCCTGGACTCTTCACCGATCATAGCCACTCAGGACTTATATGAAACTTGTCAAGTTCCCTAATCTGTATCTAAAATATAGCATCTAGTTGAAATATTTTCACATATGAAGACATAAAATCAAACACATTGGGCCTCATTTATGAAAAGTGTCTAGCAGTAAGACTGTCCTTGTCACCCATAGCAACCAATCAGAGCTCAGCATTTCATAAATGATGCCCAATGACTTTAATTGAATATAACATAATCAGGCTCGGACTGGCCCACAGGGGAATAGGGGAAACCCCCGGTGGGCCACTGAGAATGGTAGACCTGGAGATGATTTTACTGCATATACAGCCTAAGAGAAGGCCAAAAATCAGAGAAAGAGGAGGAAAAGCAAGAGACAGAGTGTAGGAGGCAGGTACAGTCATTTACAGTAGCTGTAGGGTGGGCCCCTAAAATAAAATCCACCGGTGGGCCCAGAAACTGCTCAACTGGTGGGCCCCTAGGATCAACTCCACCTGTGGGCCCTAGGCTCCCCAGTCCGACAATGAACATAATCATTGTTCGTGTTAATGTTCTATATATACATAAATATTCTGTATCTGTACTGTAACTAGTAGTAAATGTTACACCAAAAGAAATGTAATTGAACCTTAAAGGGAATGTATCTAGAGATGTGCGAATTGATTCTAACGAAGTGGACTTCGTTTAGAATTTCAGGAAAACTTCGGTTCTGCACAAAATAGAAGTTTGGGGTAATTCGCGGGAACGAAGGGTGTGTTGTATTGCTAAAATGGCCGCCAAGCACATGGCTTTACATGGGGGAAGAGAACTCTGGGAAGAAGAAAGGAAGACCCTAAATGACATGTGCATACATCAAGCCAATCAGAGACCGGCGGGCTTCTGTGACGTCACAGCACTATAAGTACGGACGCCATGCTCGTTCCTCACACTGCTCTCGTTGTGCCCTGAAATAAGCTGCTGCAGCAGCACCAGCAGAGATCTCACACAAAGGAAATAGCTTTTAACAGCGATTTGGAGGGGGGGGAGTCACTGCTTTTATCAGAGACTGCTCCTCTTCCGTTATAATTTTGATTCAGTTTGTGAGGTATTGTAATTCAAGTCCAGGGTGGGTCTCATTTTGCCCCATATACATTTTAATTCCATTTGGTCATTTCTGGAGTGCAATTTATATTCAAGGGTTAATTAAGCGTGTTTGTGCTTTTATATTCAGTAAAATATACGGTGTTTTTAAACGCCAAAGACGAGGAAATTTTTCCTGTTGATTTCTGGAGCGCAATTTATATTCAAGGGTTAATTAAGCGTGTTTGTGCTTTTATATTCAGTAAAATATATGGTGTTTCTAAACGCCAAAGACGAGGAAATTTTCCTGTAGATTTAGGGGACGGAATTTATATTCAAGGGTTAATTAAGCGTGTTTGTGCTTTTATATTCAGTAAAATATACGGTGTTTTTAAACGCCAAAGACGAGGAAATTCTTCCTGTTGATTTCTGGAATGCAATTTATATTCAAGTGTTAATTAACCGTTTTTGTTCTTTTATATTCACTAAAATTTTCGGTGTTTATAACCACCAAAGACGAGGAAATTTTTACTGCTGATTTCTGGAGCGCAATTTATATTCAAGGGTTAATTAAGCGTGTTTGTGCTTTTATATTCAGTAAAATATTCGGTGTTTCTAAACGCCAAAGACGAGGAAATTTTAACTGCTGATTTCTGGAGCGTAAGGGACAGTCGCAGCAGGGGTGACTCAGTGAGGCCAAAACTGCCGGTGTCATCTAGCGGCCGTGTGTTGACCAGCAACCCAAGGGTCCTTGATTGGTTGACTAGGTCATCCACTTCTTCCCAGATGACATCTGACAACCCCAGCCAAGAGTCAGTGGGAACGTCAGACACAACCCTTAGTTGGCATGGCCCGGGAGCGGGTCAGCGGCCCTCACCCTCACCTGTCCTCAACCCGCCTCTGTCCCATCTGGTTCCCTCAGCCAGAGATCTACTATGTGGTCTGGGCTCACCGCCACTATACAGCGAGAATGAACAATTTGAGAACAGTTAGCAGCTACTTGGCAGCGAAGAAGTGGGGCCGACATCCCCTGCTTCTTGCAGTAGGCGGCAAAATATGGATGTGGAGAGTGACATGGGAACATGTTGTGAGGGGTTAGCCTCTGCATACCAAGACCATTGAGGAGGACAGCAGTAAAGATCCAACAATATTCGATGATGATGTAGCCTACCGCACTTGGGAGCCGGGTGAAGCAAGGGCTTCATCATTGTCCGGAGAAGAGGGCGTTAGCTTGCGCGTCAGGCAGCGGCGCAGCCAGCAAGTGGGTTGTGTGGCCGTGAGTCAGCAGGGTAGCAGCAGTGTGAAGTGAAGAGTGGCCAGGGAGCTAACATTGGCACCATGGCCCTGCGTCAACACATGCAGCGTCACCAACCGGGAGAAACGTGGCTCAGATGTGGTGGTCCATCCTGCTCCACGCTACTCATGGCGCCAGCAGTTGTTCAACGAGGCGATTGGCTGGTGCCGAGCCGAGGTGGAGAGTCCCAAGCTGTAATTTATTTTCAAAAAAGGCAGTACCAGCCCTTCATAAAAATGTAGAACAGAAGGTGGGCCAGTCTTTGAGCCTATCGGTTTCTTCCAAGGTGCATGGCAGTGCGGACGTGTGGAGCTGTAACTACGGTCAGGGACAGTACATGTCCTTTAAGGCCCACTAGGTGAATGTGCTTCCTGCCCAGCCACACCAACAACTTGGACAGGAGATGCCGCTTTCTCCTCCACGTTGTCAAACTGCTGCTTCTGCGCCAATGTCCGCCTCCTCCTCCACCACCACCTCAGCCTCCACAAGTCTAACTGCTGCATCATACCACATGTGCAGGGTACAGTGGTGTCACGCAGTTCTACACCTGGCTTGCCTCAGCGAACGAAGTCACATAAGAAATCGATGTGTGGCTTTCTCCGCGCCAACTGCAAATCGGAACCATGGTGATGGACAATGGAAGGAACATGGTGTTTGTGCTGCACCGAGGAGTGATGGTCCATGCGCCATGTATGGTGCACGTGTTCAATCTGGTTGTGCAAAGGTTCCTAATGTCTTCCACCGATCTTCAGAACATTCTGAAAATGGCCTTGAAACTGTGCATGCACTTCATTCATCCCTACAAAGCCAGGAACACCCTCCTCGAGTTGCAGCAGCAGAACGGCCTACCCGAACACACGCTGATATACGATGTTTCCACCCGTTGGAATTTCAGCCTGCACATGTTAGACCGACTGTATGAACAGAGAAAGGTCATTAATGATTTTTTGATAGTCCAGGCGGACAGGAGTAATCCCCTGTGTAACTTTGATGTCAGCCAGTGGCAGCTCATGCGTGACACCTGCCGTTTGCTGAGGCCATTTGAGGAGACAACGTTATTTGTCGGTCGCCAGGACTACAGCATGAATAACGTCATTCTACTGCTTCATGTCCTGGAACAGATGCTGAAAAATCTGTCTGGGCAGGGGACTGGAGATGTGGTAACTACATCTCAAAGCCACATGAGTCCGGTGGGGACTGAACTGGAGGAAGAGGAAGAGGAGGAGGATATTGGAGCGCAAGCATTGTCTGGTGAAATGAGTGGTTTTTCTACCCAGGTGACAGGAGCGGAGGAGCAGGAGCAGCTGGAGGAGGTAGAAGGAGATGAGGAAGACAAGGTAGACAAGACAAGGTAGATGACCCCCAAGCATCATGGCAGTATACAGTGGAGATGGAGGCAGGGAGTCCCTGAGAGTCTCTTGTGCAGATGGTCCGCAGCATGCTGTTTTGCCTGACTAGTGACAGCCGAATAAACAGCATCCGGCAGAGGGATGATTTCTGTCTCTCCACCCTCTTGGATCCTAGCTACCTGTCCAAAATGGGAGCCTTTTTTCCAGCTGCTGAGAGGGAGGACAAACTCAACTCCTATAGAGAAATCCTCCGTAGTCAGTTGGCCGCTGCCTATGTTCAGCATGGTCCATCCTCTGACAGGTCTGACCGGGGGTTCCTCAGCACTCACGTTCCACTGCCACGGCTGCTGTGGTAAGGTGGGGGGGGAGGAGCAGTACCAGGTCCATCAGCAGCAACCTAAGTCTGGAGTCGCTGATGAGCAGCTTCCTTCACCCGCCTAGTGAGGAGGGCTCTCTCTCACAGCAGCAGGACCTGGATCAGACCCTTAACCAACAGGTGGTGGCCTACTTGGACAGCACTCTGCCACCCCAGTTAGAAGATCTGCTGGACTACTGGGCAGCCAAACTGGATGTGTGGCCACAACTTGACGAGTTTGCAGTGGAGAAGCTGTCCTGCTCGGCCAGTAGTATGGCATCAGAGCGGGTGTTCAGTGCGGCGGGGGCCATCATTACCCCAAGGAGAACCCGCTTGTCCACCGGAAATGTGGAGCGACTGACCTTTGTCAAGATGAATCAGGAGTATATCGGCTAGGATTTCCACACACCAATGCCTTAGACATCAGATTACATCAGCCATGACGCCTCACCCAAACTTTGAGAAATGAGTCTGGATTCAAACTACCTGCCTCAGCCACTATTCTGATGCTGCCACCCGCCTGATGCCACACATCTGCTGCCAGTTGCTCCATCTGCCTACCACCATCTTTACCAGGGACTGGTATTGCCAACCGCCTCCACACTCTGTCATTGTGCCACTCCCCAACCTCATGCTGCTGCTGCTTCTGCCGTGACCTCCACACTTTGTCATTGTGCTACTATCTGACTTCATGCTGCTGCTGCTGCTGTTGTTGCTGCTGCCATCACCTCCACACCCTGTCATTGTGCCACTCTCTGACCTCATGCTGCTGCTGCTGTTGTTGCTGCTGCCATCAACTCCACACCCTGTCATTGTGCCACTCTCCGACCCCATGCTGTTTCTGCTGCCGTCACCACCACACTCTGTCATTGTGCCACCCTGCGGGCTTCTCCTGTTTTCGCCACCTCCATACATTGTCTCTGTGCCACTCTCTGACCTAATGCTGCTGCTGTTGATGACGTCATCTCCACACTGTGTCATTGTGCCACTTTGTGGGCTCCTGATGTTGCTGCCACCTCCAGAATTTGTTATTGTGAGACTCTGTGGCCTACTCATGCTGCTGCCAAGTAACCGCTGTCTCACTTGAACACTGTGGTTTCCTAATGCTGTTTCCACCCTCACCACTCTATGACGTTGCCTCTATGTTTAGTTTTCCTCTTCTTTACACCTGTCAGAAGGAATGGGAAGGATCCGGATTGTCTAGCCAAAAGCAGAAGTGGATACAGAACACAGAAGACATGCAAATATTCCATTTACTTGTCATCTCTGTTTTGGATTAACTCCTGTTTGTTTTTGGCTTTAGCAGTACTGATGGATTATTGACCGATTCAAAGCGGACACTGACGGATGAAAGGAAGGGCAAAATGATCAGAGACGTCAACGCAAAATTACTGCCGATACCATCTCCACTCGGAGGGGCCTCTACATGTATCAGCATTTAACAGAACAGATTCTGTCATATTCTGTGACGGTTTAAAGCTCTGGCCTCATGGAGTGACCCCTGCTGTGACGTCCCCTTACTGTGCTGAGACCTGTGCTGGCTCCAGTAACCTGCTACTGTGTTCTTTGATGCTATGGTAGGATCTTAGCCCTCAGCTTGTTTTTTTCCAGCTGCGCTGCCATGACTTTATCAGGCTACATTCCTGCTTGAGTTTTTTGGTCAGTTTTGCCCTCTTAAGTGCCCAGGGAATTTTATAGTGAAGCGATTCTAAGAGCGGCGGCAGTCATCTGCGTGTCATACTAAAACACAACATTATGAAGACCAAACCAAACTCCCTCTGCATATTTAAGCATGACACAATGTTCTACAGCACCCTACAGGCTCTCTGCAGCCAGGAAATAGCTGTTTTTTAACATGATTCATCCCGAATTAATTCGGGCCGAAAAGAATTTTGTCGGGAAATTCGGCGAAGTCGGCAAATCGAATTTTTGAGAAATTCACCCATCTCTAAATGTATCACTTCATCAGTTCGTCTTTTTCATTATACTCTAAGCTTCTCAGCTCTTCAAATCCAGGGGCGTTTCTTACCCTCCCAGCTGAGTGTTTCTTAACTGAAGGGGGATGACATCATCCCTCCTTTCACTGTTTATGCTCGCTCCCGAGTCAGTGTGCTCCCTCCCTCTCTGTCTGAGTCCACATGTCACTGTGTCATTCCTCTTCCTATGCAGTCTTATTTTGTAAGAGTTGTATGTTTACATAGCACACCCTGCATTCAGTCTATACAGTCTTCTGTGAACTCAGAGCACTGATTTATTCTCCTCTCACAGCTGGAGATTTGTTACAGTTGAATCCAGTCTTCTATGAACTCATCCAGAGCAGCACAGATCTTAGGCACCGATACACAATTCTGCTGTTTTCTGATTGTAGAAGCAGCTGTAGTGTCACTGTGCTTCTGCTGGCTGTGCAGAGTGAAATTGTTGCCGGCCCCTCATTCTGAGTGAGAGAGGCAGGAATGCTCGCTTCCGTGAATACGACCGGGGGCCAGACAGAATGTAAATCATTAGAGCCGTCAGCCAATGAAATGAAAGGAGGAGGAATCCGACCAGCACTGGGGAACAGTGTTTACAGAAAACGAAGATAAGGAAGACAGTGAAAACAAGACAGCTCTGCAAAGGACATCCAATTGCAAAGTTGCTTGTTTTCACTGTCCCCTTATTCTGAAGACCATTTAAAGTAATGATACAACCCTTTAAACTCAAAATAAAGGCTAACCGTAAATAAATATTTATGTACTGCATCAATCAATAATTTTTGTGCTGAAATGTATATTTATAAAAAAAAAACTCATCGAACTATGTATCACAGTCACTGACGTAAATGCCATTTGCAGAGTTTGCATTCATTGACTTTCTTTACTACTTTCTGGTAGCCAGCTGAAATACTGTGTTCAGTCCTGATTTGTTCTGTTTTATATTCAAAATTGCAATCATTAGTTCTATTGGTCCTATGTGAAACTGCCTCTAATCAAGTCAGTTTATAATAACATCCATCAAGTAGCAAAAATGAGAAGCAAACCTCCGGAGGGTAGGAAATGACTGACAGAGGTAGTGTGTCAACCTGTCACCTCGCACAAGGGAACATACTGAAATATTTATGACTCCTTTGATCGGTTTTTGGAAGTGTATTTCTGATGCCTGATTATCCATGCTGATGTCCCCTTTAGAAAATATGTGGGAAATTCACATACTAATTACAACAAGGTTATTAGCATTTTGCTTGTTCTAAACAATAACAACTTCAACTCAGAAGCTTCTTTTTTAATGTGAGCACACTGGAAAAAGTTCTTCTGGCGCATTTACGGTACCCGAAGCAGGCATAACAATAAAACTATTGAAAGGTGATGTGAGTAACTCAGATTATCTTGTGACAACGGCACCTTTCAAACAGTGGAATATACAGTTAGGTCCATATATATTTGGACACTGACACAAATTAATTTTTTGTACCTGTTTACTGAAACATATTCAAGTTATAGTTATATAATGGACATGGACATAAAGTCCAGACTTTCAGCTTTCATTTGAGTGTATCCACATTAAAATTAGATGAAGGGTTTAGGAGTTTCAGCTCCTTAACATTTGCCCCCCTGTTTTTAAAAGGAACAAAAGTAATTGGACAAATTAAATAATTGTAAATAAAATGTTAATTTCTAATTTTTGGTTGAAAACCCTTTGTTGGCAATGACGGCCTGAAGTCTTGATCTCATGGACATCACCAGACGCTGCGTTTCCTCCTTTTTAATGCTCTGCCAGGCCTTTGCTGCAGCGGTTTTCAGTTGCTGTTTGTTTGTGGCCTTTCTTTCTGAAGTTTAGTCTTTAAAAAGTGAAATGCATGCTCAATTGGGTTGACATCAGTTGACTGACTCGGCCATTCAAGAATATTCCATTTGTTTGCTTTAATAAACTCCTGGGTTGCTTTGGCTTTATATTTTTGGTCATTGTCCATCTGTATTATGAAATACAAACCAATTAGTTTGGCTGCATCTGACTGGATTTGAGCACACAGTATGTCTCCGAATATCTCAGAATTTATCCGGTTGCTTCTGTTATCAATGAACACTGGTGACCCAGTGCCACTGGCAGCCATGCATGCCCAAGCCATCACACTGCCTCCATGTTGGTATGCTTTGGATCATGAGCTGTACCACACCTTTGTCATACTTTTTTATTTCCATCATTCTGGTAGAGGTTGATCTCGGTTTCATCTGTCCAAAGAATGTTCTTCCAGAACTGTGCTGGCTTTTTTTTAGATTTTTTTTTTAGCAAGGTCCAATTAAGCCTTTTTATTCATGAGGCTTATAAGTGGCATGCACCCTTGTAGTGAAGCCTCTGTATTTACTTTCACGCAGTCTTCTCTTTATGGTAGATTTGGATATTGATACACCTACATCCTGGAGAGTATTCAGAGACATACTGTGTGCTCAAATCCAGCCAAACTAATTGGTCGGCATTTCATAATACAGATGGACAATGAACCAAAACATAAAGCCAAAGCAACCCAGGAGTTTATTAAAGCAGAGAAATGTAATATTCTTGAATGGCCAAGTCAGTCGCCTGATCACAACCCAATTGAGCATGCATTTCGCTTGTTAATGACTAAACTTCAGACAGAAAAGCCTACAAACAACCAGCAACTGAAAACCGCCACAGTAAAGGCCTGTCAGAGCATTAAAAAGGAGGAAATACAGTGCCTGGTGATGTCCATGAGTTCAAGACTTCAGGCCGTCATTGCCAACAAAGGGTTTTCAACCAAGCATTAGAAATTAACATTTTATTTACAATTATATGATTATAAATAAGAACATATAGTGCAGTAATACTAAAGATAAGCAGTAAATCTATGTCACAATCCAGTGTTTGAATTACTTACAGATATATCACAGATAATGTCGCCATGTAGGATCTTTCTCCAAACTGGGCTAGTAGGCGGCGCTACAGTTGCTAGATGCTCAGTCTCCTTTCTACAGTGCAGAGCCGTCCCTCATACCACAAGTCTCTCAGACTGACTGGGCACAGCACATGATCAGCTATGTCAGTCAGCCTAACCAGGGAGTAATTCATATAGCCTGCAATACTTCCTGTAGGACAGGATTCTTTTGAGAAAGTAGGCCGGCCGTCATTTTGTTCTTCTATAATGATTATCCCTTTAGGCAAAATAAGCAGACTTTTCTTATTAAAGTTATTTAGCAATTTTTTCATTATGACATGTAATTTATCTATTTAGTTTTCTTGTTTTCACAGAGAACCCCTTTAAGGAGCTTCTAAACCCTTGTTCCAATTCTAATGTGGATACCCTCAAATAAAAGCTGAAGTCTGCAATTTATGTCAATGGGCATTATATAACTATAACTTGAAGATGTTTCAATAAACAGGTCCAAAAATCTAAATTTGTGTCAGTGTCCAAATATATAAGGACCTAACTGTATGCAGGCGGAGTTCAACTTTAGAAAGGACACAGGCAGAAGGTCAGGGAAGGCAGCAGACAAAAGGAGAAGTCAGAAACAAGCTGAGGGTCGGAACCAGGAAACACAATACTTGATATCACTCAAAATGCGAAGAAAAACACCAACAAACTGGTAGCAAGCTGAGGTGGTAGTGCCCTTTAAATAGGACGAAGTAGCAGGCCATAGACTGGGAGAACTTTAAATCAATGAGAATGTGTACCATAAGGGAGGAGATTTCAGTGGACCAAGAGGCGAAGATGCGTCAGAACTGCAAAATTCTGGAAAAGAGTAAGGATTTGAGCAATCCTGATAATTTTAAAATTGTAATGGCTACACAGCAAGGTCAGAGCATTTCCAAAATTGCAGGTTATTTGGTGTTTTCCTGTAGAAACGAAGGTCCAAGGAAATACAAACAGTAAATTGGCAACAGTCATGGGCATCTAAGGATCACTAGTGCATTTGGGGAGCAAAGGATAGCCTTTCTGCTATGATCCCACAGATTAGACTGATAAATGACATAAACAGTAACTGTTAGCTATAATAGAAAGGTGTCAGAATACATAGTGCATCAATGTCCAACATATGAAAAGAGAATCCAGCACCCCAAATGGTTTAACTTGTTCACTTTTTAATTGAATTAAAATCCAAGTACAGGAAAGCAGTAACACTTTGATGCATTTCAGAATGTGACTTGGCCCTTAGGTTCGGTTTACATTTGTGTCAGAGATTTCTAGTGCAGATTTTGTCACAAATGACATATAAAAATAGCCCAGCATGCAGCGTATGTTTTCATTTAGCATTATGCCAACACAACAGAAATCTGATGAACCCTACTGCAGTCAATGGAGTTTGTTGTTTAAAGGACTAAGCGCTACCCCTTTGTTATGTACAGGATTAACCCTTTCGGAACCAGGTTAACTCTTTAGGTACATTACAGGTACTTTGCACTAGGATGAGAATTGTATTGCAGTATTTTCACTGTAAAGAAATATTTGTGCTGTAAGTGTAGGCTAAGTTTAGTGACTTAGCCTCATGTCAGCCTGAGGAATGGCTTACTGACCTCTGGATAACCTTTTAGTGTGATGTATCTGCGGAATGGGGTTATAACTGAAGTATAGATAAAACTGCAAAGTCATGATGATTGAGTTATTCACCGTGCTTCTGAAGAACAGAAATGAAAATAAAGTTTTGGGGGAAGGTGATAAGTAGAAGAAAATTAATTTGTAGTTCTCAACTTGTTGGAATATATAATGTATACAGAAAAGCTTGTCAGTCATTCTGCCTGTTCATTTAAAAACTCCAGACTTTTAATCATCCTCATAGAACTATAGAATTTATGAAACAATTTAATATCCATATCAGCATGCAGACCAGAAGCAGGAGAGTGGTTTGCATAGTTACTAGGAAGGAGGGGGTAGAGTTATAAATTAATAATTCGTTTTTAGTGTGTTCTGTTGAAGGCATGTAGCCTGAGTGTCTGAAGACTACTGGATGGAAGGGGTAACGTGATCTTTGTAGCCTGGGTTCCTGGTCAGTCTGCAGCGACCAGGCCCAGCTTAATTTCCCAGCCACAGATTCCTGGAATACCTAGGATTAGGAATTCTCTGGAAAGGAGTTGCAACCCGTTCTTTTGTGAAGCATCCTGGAATTATACGAAACACAGTGCAAAGTTTGGCCTGCAGACCTGATGATGTCCAGCATTTGCCTCTGACCTGTATCATCAAACCCATCCAGTTCTCTTGGGGTAAGAGGATACTCCTTGTAGTCTAAGCTGGTTACAGAAAGAAAGTAGTAGATTGATATTTCTCCTGGGGTTATACTCCATTAACATCTGGAATCTCAAAGGGACTTATTTATGGAGAATTGCTCCCTGCTGCCGGTGTGCACTAAGTTGAGAAAGGTTCAACACAACAGATGTCTCTGAATTCACCTTAACCACAAGGTTGACGGTGCAGACCACATCCCAGACCGGCACTTATATGAAACGAGTCATCTTTATTTAATCCACTAGTATAGTGCAGCAGTACAAACGTAACTTAAAAATGTAAAACCATCTAACGCATTTCAAGCTACGATAGCTCTTGGTCACAGCTATTTAACACGAATATATTCAAGGTTTAAAAGCAACAGCTACCCAATCAGAATGAGAGGTTGCTAATATGTCACAACCAATAGGAAACCTGGGTTATCGGCAGAGCAAAGTATGTAAAAACTACTCAATAAATTAATAATAAATCCATTCTATAGCTGAAGCCCACCGGGGCACTCGTACATAAATTTAGTGTCCAGTATGCTTCTCCTTGCCTGACCTTATTAACCCAATCACCCCCGCGATACAGTTTTTCCACTTGTTCTATCGCATAAAAAGTGAAACTAGTTAAATCACCTTGATGTTGTTCTGAGAAATGTCTAGTGGCTCCTGACATATGTACATGATTATTTTTATGCTAGCAACATGTTTCGCTGTCCTAGATTTTATTTTTCTTATAGTGCTACCTACGTGCTTCTTATTACACATAGTGATTTCTATAATATAAATGATATAATGGCTATCACAATTTAAGAATTTTTTATGTTAAATTCCTTAGTGTTGTGTACATCACTAAAAATTGTAGGTTTTTTTGTCATCTTACATAGATTACAATGAACACATCCACACGGATAACAGCCATTTAAAGACAACCACGTTGTTTACGGTTTCTTCACTACATAAGCACTAGGTGAAATCATATTACCCAGTGTATTACGCCACTTAGGAACACATACAATCCCTTTTTCCAAATGTCTGAAAGGATAGGGTCCTGGCATAGTATATTATGGTTCTATAGAATATTGATTTTATCTCCTTAAAATTTCTATCATATTTAGTGGAGAACACCAATTTCTCTTCCATTTTTTTTATTTTTATTATCTGGATTATTAAAAATTAATTGTTGTTGCATTTTAGATTTAATTTTATTTTTTGCCTGTATCAAGCTTTGATTGGTATAACCTCTTTGTCGTAATCTACAATCCCGTATTTTTTCAGTATTCTCATAATCCTTCTTTAAAGTACAAGATCTTTTGGACCTTACATACTCACCATAAGGTATAGCTGCTACTGTATTGGGAGAATGACAACTATTTGCCTTTAGAGTTGAATTCCCCACTCCAGGTGTTCTATATAGTGCAGTACTAACCTGCTTAGTTTCTATGTCTCCTCTCAGAAAAATATCCAAAAATGGTATACCAACTTTGACCCAATTTCCTGTAAACCGAAGACTATAATTGATATAGTCCAAAAACAGTTTTATGATTTAGAGGTCATCGATGTAGCTCCCATACCAGTGGATACAATCCAGAAATGGAATATTTCTATTATATATGACATGGTGTTCCCACCATGCCATAAATAAATTTGCCAAGGAGGGGGATGAAGTAGTTCCCATAGGGGCACCCAACAGTTGTAAATAAAAACTATCCTGGAATTTAAAATAGTTGTTTTTAAGTAGGTATTCAATGGACAAGAGGATAAATTCTCGTAAACGCTCATCATATGTACTGTGCTGCTGGAGAAAATATGAAACTGCCAAGCTTACGACATCGCAGCATATCCATGTATAAGCCCATTGGGCTTAAACTATAGAACAGATTTATTATTAATTTATTGAGTAGTTTTTATATACTTTGCTCTGCCGATAACTCGGGTTTCCTATTGGTTGTGACGTACTAGCAACATCTCATTCTGAATGGGTAGCTTTTTTTTTTTTAACCTTGAATATAGTCATTTTAGATAGCTGTGACCAAGAGATATCTTAGCTTGAAACGCGTTAGCTGGTTTTACATTTTTTAAGTTAAGTTTGTACTGCTGCACTATACTAGTGGATTAAATAAAGATGACTCGTTTAATATAAGTGCCGGTCTGAGATGTCATCTGCACCGTCAGCCTTGTGGTTAAGGTGAATTGAGAGACACCTGTTGTGTTGAATGTTTAAACTGCTGAGCCGCGGATATTCCGGGCACATGATTATGAGTGGAAGCAAGCTGCACAGACGGAGGCAAAGCTGAAGACAGGAGATGAGTCTTGATGTTTAGACTTATGTAAGTTGAGAAAGGTCTGTGTTTTGAAAAGGAAAGGAATTATGTGTGTAACAACTAGCTGGAAAATAAAGAATGACTTGTTCTTCCGCACCTGCATAACACCAAGGGCACCTCACCACACCCTCACAAGGGAAGGAGACTACAACCACCATTACAAAGTGTGTCCCATGGGAAGTCATTCCATTTAAAACAAGCCAACGGACCCCCTTTTCACTGTTTTGGCCCTGGGAGAGGTAAGAGGGGCATGGGGAGCAACTGGCTACCACGACTTCCATCCCTCTCCTCCTCCCTCTGCTGTGGTCATTACACCTGACTTGAAAAGTTCAAACATAACATTCTACACATATAGGAACCAGGCCTAAGTCATGTGACCCATTACCTGTTGTTCTTGGTTTGGCTTCTTGCCACTTCTTAAACCTCAGGGATAGTGGTATTTCCTATTACTATGACTAAGTGCCAAGTCATAGCATGAAATACATCAGAGTATTACTGATTTCCTGTATTGGGAATTTATTGCAAGAGAAAAGTGAAGCATTTTAACTGTTTATAGGACGCTTGATGATCTGTTCATATTTTGCACATTTATTGGAATCCTATCCTGCGCTCATCTCTGCAACCCTTCCACTACAGTTACGAAGTGAGCTGGTTTACGCTTGTTGTTTGTTGCATCAAAGCCTGTTCCGTATATGGCCACCAACCAGTCAGAGTGCCTATGCTGACCCATCCGAAAGCACCAACAATGGGCATATGGGCATCATTATTGGACAATGGTGTAATGAATGACTTCCGTCCAACTGGCTCAGACCTCATTTACCACTAGTGCAGCCGTCTCCAACACATCACTGCTTCCACCACAGTGACCTTGATGAGTAAGGTTCTACACGATCTGAAGCATCACATCAAAGTTCTAAATAACTGTCTTGTACTAATTTATGCTACCACTTTGGAAAACCTTTCTTACTTAAATATTGATTCATGGAAAACTGTGGAAAATAAAAATGTTGATCAATTTATTACTTACTAGCAGCATTAGAGTGCCATTGATCTCTTGAATGAACTTCTACATGAGATTGCAATACCTCTTAAACATGCATCATTGTAGTTAGCATCTTTTCCTTAGCAAAGAAGGTGGCTTAGACTGAGGAATCACATTTACATATCATGTTGATGGATGGGTGCATATGTGGTACTTACGTAGGAAAGAGATGGCACCAGGATGCTCTATAAGAAGAAGGCAAGCAGGCGGATGCTTGATTCAGTGGTTTACTGCGACACCTTGGATCCTGGCATTCATGTGAATGTTACTTTGACATGTACCACCTACCTAAACACATGACCATATGTTCCACTAGGCAACCATAGGTGGGTTTCTAAGGTGGCACCTGGTGGGGTGGAGGTAGGAAGGAATTATTTTAATTATTACATTTTATTATTTCTTTTAAACCAACTTACCCCTCTTGAGAATGGGTTGGTGGAAGGAGGGAAGACATGGTGTTACAAGTGCGCTCACCATGTGGTTGTGGTTTTTCTAATAACACCTGAATGTTGGATACCATCAGAAGAAGACAGTGGAAGGCAGAGGTGGAGGGGGATCTTGTAATCTAAGCTCCCTTCTGCTGATGCTGTCTGCTAACAACATTTTATGTTCGACTGCTATCAGAAAAAAGCAGCAGCAGTGAGGGAGGTTGAAACTCAACCTCCCCAAACTCTACTGCGCCATCTGCCACCACTGCCTTTTCCTGAAGACATCCTGCTATTGGATGCAGTGAGGAGAAGGCAGCATCTGTGGAGAAAGCAGTAGTGGTGGAGGAGGTTAGATTAGAACCTCCCTTAACATGGCTACATTCTGCAGACAGGATTAGGCAGTGTTGCCGGAGAATGCAGCAGTGAAATCTGCCCCCTGCGTCCCCTGAAGATCAGGCGTAGCATATACATTGGTCCAAATGGCCCAGGCTGAACCAGAGCTGGATTCATTTCTTTAATATATTGGTCTACAAGGAATGTAGTCGAGAAGTGAGTTTTTAGCATTTTAGCCCTGTGTTGTAGTAATGGAGATATCTGACAGAAGCCTCTCCATTATTATTGCTAGGGTTTGGTGTCAGCCAGCAGTATTTGTTGTCACCCTAAGGCTGACATTAACCCCCTCTAACTTTGACCTCAGTACCCAACCCACCAGGCATACTGGAAAGAGTCCAGGATACTGTCAGAAGCAAATCATGTAATGGGATATGATTCTCTGGTAGCTGCTTGCTGGTATATTTAGGATGTGAAGGATCAATATCCATGGACATTCCCTTCCTAACACTATTAGGCTGTAGCTGCAAGTTTCATCCTGGCTGGTTATGAAAAAATGAAGGGACCCAATATAATTTAAAAAAAAATCGTTAATTAATAATCTAAAAGTGATCATCCAACTATGAAATTTTAAACACATATGTAATAATAATAATAATAATAATAAATATCTAGACAGTGTTGAGAACACTGCCTACTTCAACAAAATAAACAGTTTTGTTACCCAGGCTCTGCCTCCAATGCTCGTGACAAAGGGCCTGGGTGTTCTGAGGCAGGACATGGCGGCCAAGCACCCTGTAGCAGCGGTGGTAGTTCCGCCACTGCAGCTCGGGTCCCATCATGGGTTTTACTGACTCCCCAACGGGCCAAACTGAGCCTGCCTCCCAGCATTTAGCAAACGCAAGAAGGGAAACAACAGGCCACATCTATATAACTATGCCAGATGCACCCAATCATACCCAGCTTCTTCCAGCAGGCAAAAACAAAAGTGGCTTACTAGGATCAATCAAGATAAGTTATATTTATATAAAATAATATATTTTATGTAAATGCTAATACGTAGGTATTTTCTCTTATGCAGAAAAAGTAAAAAACTGAGTAGTGGTATTTTAGACCATTGAACATAAAAATGATTACTGTATGTCAATGTTTACTGTGCTGATCATTATAGGTTGTGATAACTTAGGCACAACTCTATAACACATGTAAATTGTATAGCGACTCCACCAAACACTTATCCACTGCTGCACCCGAGAAAGGATTCCTGGTATCTAGACTGTCTGGGACCTCAGGTTATCAACTTCCACTGCCCAACATCTATATGTGGATTCCAGAGTTGTTAACTTCGGTTGAAAATCCATAATAAAATCTATTATTTCATGCTACAGAACACTTCATCTCCACGTCAGTATGTATTTTTGTACTGTTATTTAGTTCTGGTCTCTTCCTCTCACTTACATCGCTTACACTTGTTCTTCCTTTGTAAAGGAGGGATTGCAGGCTATTATGGGACTGACCAATGGATGTGAATCTGTTACCTTGTTTTTTTTAGTAGAAGAGTGAAGAAATCAGGCGATAACTTTTAGAGGCTAACTGAGTATATTTGATGGTGAGCTGTCGAGAGTACTAGCTCTCTTCTCCCAGTGGCTGTACATTTTTCCAGAGAGGACCACTGTATTGAAGATTTGCAGATTGTGGTCTTAATGGGACATTTTAAGACACAACGGGAGAGGAAGGAATGGGAATATAAGTTAATGCAAAAATTTCAAACCTAAATATTCATCATAGTTTCATGTCATATTATATGTGAACTGTGAGGGTCACAAATCACATCTGAAAGCAAAGAGATAAAGACAAGAATTACTGATCCCTTCTGTCACGCCTCACAAGTTTCCAGACTGTTTATTTCTTGACCTGTTGTAAATAACTTCTCTACTTATATTGCATTTTGTTATTTTTTAAAGATTCTCAGTTTCTTTGAAGGTCCAGGTCTTTTGTGTATAAAATGTCTTTGAATTTTCAGTTTCTTGTATAACATCATGTCTGAAGAAGAGAGCTAGTAGTCTCAAAGCTCACCATCAAATATACTAAGTTAGCCTCTAAAAGGTATCGCCTGATTTCTTCACTCTTTTACTACTTTCTATGGCTGACACGGTACAACATTATTCTACTTGTTTTTTTTAGTCAGTCGAGATCATTTGACATGATTGATGGAGTATATAAATATAGTTCTTTGGAAATTGGTCTTATTACAGCCCCTGAAGAAGCGACCATTAAACGCAAGTAGGGGCTATTTGCCAGCGCTGTGGGTAATATTTTGCTATGGTGTTTTGTGGTGATTTATACCTGTTTTGTACTTTTGATGAAAACTAAGGGGGACATGTATAAATATTGTCTAGGTCTAAGACTTTCTTTGTTGCCCATAGCAACCAATCAGAGCTCCCAATTTATTTTTTCAGAGCACTATATGAAATGAAAGGGGAGCTCTGATTAGTTGCTATGGGCAACAAAGAAAGTCTTAGACCTAGACAGTTTTCATACATAAGGCCCTAAGTGTTACTAACAAATACCTATTTACCAAAGGAACTGTTACAAACTCCGTATGTGCAATGGCTTTATTGGTTTGTTATTGTCTCATTATTTCTGTAGTTATAGAATAAAGGTATATTTTGATATTTTTCCAAATTGGTGCTTAGTCCTTCTTGTGTTTATTTCGAAATGTAATTTCTACCGGAGTGGATATTGCCATATTTGTACTATAAAAAGATTTCTCTGAGGGTAGTTTACTAGTAAATATATCAGTCCAATGTCTGCTTTAAAGCATATTTGTCACTACAAAGATTAGCTTTCAATATAAATGGACAGTTTAATAAAGACTTTTTCTAAATACATTCGTCAATAGTTTTATTTTAGTCATGAGATAAGAGCATTTTATGTGCTTTGAAGTGCACACTGGTTTCCACGGTTACCTGCATAGCAGACAGATGTTTGTTATCTGATTAGCTGGGAGCAGAGAGTGATGTTACCCTCCACCCCCCGTCTTATTGACTGAGATGAAAGCAAACAAATTATATCTAACAAGATTAGCTTCACTAAACAAAAGGTACAAGTGCTGTGAGGACTGAAAAGGATGGTTTTATCTGTAAACTTAGAGATAACATCCTCTGCACTGTCAGATTAACAGCTTGCTAGAAGTTGAATATGCTAATCACTGCTGTAGAACCACTCACAGCTTAAAGAGAGTAAGTGCAAAGCTGCTAAAACTCAGTAAAACAGCATGGGGAGAAAACCCCTTTAAAAGTGTTAACAGCACTTCATCAGGTCCAGTCTAGATATTTTATGTAATGAAATACATACAAATGTATAAGACAATCTTATATGCATAATACCACTACATAAGGGTCATACATTTACCAAATAATACTAATATGCAAGTAAAAATATTAGTACCTTACTGTTACAGATCAAACCAGAAACCCAAGGGCATTTTTACAAATAATACCACAATAAAAAGACTAAATAATATCACCACATCATGACCACATATTACTACTACATACTGACTGAATATTATCACAATACTGCTCCTGAATGTAAACCATTAAGTGAAGACCAATATTACCACCATATAGTGATATGTACCAGTTATATATAGGCTAGCAGACCATTTGTACTCTTTCCCTTTTCTTCTTCTTCCTCTGGTCCAGACTGCCAGAACAATGTCTTCCAGCCATAACTCGTATCTGCAGAATTTTCTGTGCAAACATTGTAGACTCCTCACTTTTCCAGCATTTCCCTACCTATTCCCAAGGTCTATACAAACTCCCCATCTGCAGTGTCCAAATAGTAATAATAAACCGCTTGAACCTAAAACACTAATAGTACTCCCAGAAAGTTATAGGGCCCTCTTTTATGCCTGCATTTGTAGTCTTATTTTGTCCCTTCATGTAGTAGGTAACCATTAAAATTAGATTGACAAATAGGGTGTGTAAACCCCAGTTAAGCAGGTACAGTATCATGCAAATTTTTGTAAATATTACTGTCACGTCAGAGGAGGTGCAGTGGGCCCTGACGGCCACCCAGCCCACTGTCCCTGCCTACTTGGCGTGCTGTCTTAAATGGTAGACCCCAACTGGACGACAGACCCTACGCTACTAAGTGCAGGGCTGTCAGAAGAACGCAGAGTTGATCAGTCCGGGTTGGTAATGGTGCGGGTACGTCAAAGCCAAGAATCGGAAGCCGGGAGAATCACCAGAAGCAAGCCAAGGGTCAAAACACAGACAGGAAGGTGGTACAAAATCAGAGGTCAAAACGAGGTCAAAAACAAGCCGAGGTCAGGTACACAGGAATACATCTACTGGGAATGCGGGAGAAAAGTGCAGGGATAACTTTACACAGGCAAATATCCACAGTATTAAGGAGGTTTAAATGGAGTGGCCAGACACCGCCCCAAGGCTTTGCAAATCAGTTAGGCAGAGAGTAAGCAGATCCTTCCTCATAGGTAGGATGGTAGCCCTCCAGCCAATAAATAGGTCGGTAAGTCCCTCATTAGGTAGGCAAGCAGGTCTCCCATAGGGTAGACCGGAAAGCCCCCCAGTAGGTAGGGCCCCTGATAGGTTAGGCTCCAGGTATGTAGATTAGAGCTCCAGGGGTGTAGGTGTGTTTGCAGGACCCCTGGTAAATAGGGGCTTAGGTACGTTGAGCCCTAAATCCTTAATAGTTCCCGATTTAATTGGGATTTAAAAAAAATAAAATAAAACACACCATTACCTGTTCCCCCAACAAACACCAGGTTCCTCCAAATGATACTGTGACATCCTCACCCAGCCACCATCCGGACCCCCCCGAATGTTTTGCAGCCTCCGTCACGGGGTGGTCCACCTACCCTGTGTAACTGGGCCACAGCACTAGACTGTGTGATAAAAAAGGGATGCAGGCCTGCCACCTACACGATGTCATGGGCGTGTCTTCATGTTCGCGGCATGATGATGTTACTGTATCATGCCAAGATGAAATAGCAGGGTCGTGGCACTTAAGAAACAGTGCTGAACTGTTGACAAACCTCTGACTATATAGCTGTGCTATACTTATAATACTGTACTATAATATTTTCTCTAACCTCCTCTGACTTATTCATGCCGTAGCCAATGTGTACTGACAATGTGGTAGCCAAAGGCAGGAGTAGTGGTGATCACTGTGACATTGCTAGCACCGCAGGTGGCCCAGGATCATATTGGGGGAGATCAACACATGAAGGGGCTTCAGGGTGGCTCACTTCACAACTAACTGAGGCAGTAAGTAGCAGAACAGCAATGCACTTACAGAGTACTATGTAACTGTCGGGGACTGCAGTAGGAGCAGGTGGTAGAAATGAAGTTGCAGCATGAGTCAAGCGAGGAAGTACTACACTACTTCATTGGCAGTGCAGTGAAGTTGGAGGGAGAGGTGGTCAAACATCCCAACCGTCTTAGTGCAGAGTGCTGGGATTTTACTTAGTCCTCCGTATAATTTGGTATCATCTGCTGAATGTATGAGTGAATATGTTCTAGGTACAGTATTAAGGTAGTAGTAGTATTGAGGTAGTAACCACTTGAACGTAGTTATCTCGTCCTGTTTCAATTTCTGCAGTCAGAAGCAATGCATGGTTGATTTTTTTCAATGAGAAAGGATGACTAAATCTGGAACACTTGTTTGACATGAAAGTCACACAAAGAGGCCTAAATAACATATTTGCCACCAGGGTATATAGAAGTCATAGAAAGTGAAATAAAAGAAAGTCATAGCACTGAAAGAATCATTCCATGCTTACTTATAGGAGGGCAGGCTAAAATATCAGTTCCTACCAGTATAGGTCACAATGCTATACAGAGGAGGGAACATAGGTAGAAAACACTAATCCACCTATGGTACATGCATTTTGGGATTTATTTTCTCAAATTCCCTTTTAAAAGAAGACAATCACAATGTAATTCAAACAGATCACATTTACTAAATACTTAAGGGGAAACTGTCACATAGGTTATGCCCCCCCTTGCTGAGGGCAGCACAAGCTAGTGACAGACCTGCTGTTTCCCGCACTGTGTCCCTTATTCTGTAAGATGCTGGAGTTTTAGAGCATTTACTCCTCAAATCTTATTCATGAGTAGGTGTTAGCCCCGCCCACCAAAGGCTAGCCCCACCCACTGTCAATTATCCACATGTTTCTCCCTGTTCAAAGTAATAGGTTTATCAGTTGAGGTGGGCGGGGCTAGCCTCAAGTGGGTGGGGTTTGAAAAAAAAAACTGACTCTTTGAATGACTCTTTTCTGGCTGAAAACTACAGATTTCAGTATCAAATACTCAAAAACTCCAGCATCTTACAGAATAAGGGACACAGCGCTGGAAACAGCAGGTCTGACACTACCTTGTTCTGTCCTCAGCAAGGGGGGCATAACCTATGTGACAGGTTCTCTTTAATATATAGTGTTACCACAAAGGCTTACTTTACTTAGTTATTTTCTGCAATTCCATTGACAGAGACTGAAGTGGCAATGTGCAAATATCTTTCACCAAGACACTATGCTGCAGGACATATCACTCTACTGGTGCTTTCTAGGCTTCTCTAAGAACTGCCTCAATATTGCCTATCAGTACTATCAGGATAGTAGTCTTAATTTTCTGGACTCTACTCCGCTAGTCCTCCCACTAACCACCATACTTAGCCTATCTAGGCCACATTCTAGGTCTGACTGCTCCAGTTCATTTAATGTTTCACTCCATAAGCCAAACTTCAGACTATCTAGGCCATTCCACTAGTAAGCAAGGCAACCAGTCCTTGCCGAACCTATCTACTAAGCCACTAAGCCTTAAACACAAGATAGATCGCATCTACAGTCTCCCTAAGTTTAAGCACACCACTGCATACCCCTTCAGATTTCCTATTGAAAAAAAAAGATTTTCCCTCCAAAACCCCACAATTAACGAAAATAGGGCCGCCCACAGCTAGTGCACAGAGGAGCCTGTCCCAAGTAAAGTACAGTACAGGATATGTAGTATTGCACTGTACTGTAGAGAAGCGCTATAGACCATCAATCACTGCATGCACCTCACTAATACATGTAAGAGCAGTACAGGACATGTAGTACCACACTGTACTATCGAGAGGTGCTACTAAACCGCCAATCACTGAATGCACCTCACTAAAACATGTAAGAGCAGTACAGGACATGTAGTACCGCACTGGACTGTAGAGAGGCATTACTAGATCACCAATCACTACATGCACCTCACCAATACATGTAAGAGCAGTACAGGACATGTAGTACCACACTGTACTATCGAGAGGTGCTACTAAACCGCCAATCACTTAATGCACCTCACTAAAACATGTAAGAGCAGTACAGGACATGTAGTACCGCACTGGACTGTAGAGAGGCATTACTAGATCACCAATCACTACATGCACCTCACCAATACATGTAAGAGCAGTACAGGACATGTAGTACTTCACTGTACTGTAGAGAGGTGCTATAGACCACCAATCACTGCATGCACCTCACTAATACATGTAAGAGCAGTACAGGACATGTAGTACTTCACTGTACTGTAGAGAGGCGCTACTAGACAGACAATCACTGCATGCACCTCACTAATGCATGTAAGAGCAGTACAAGACATGTATCGCACTGTACTGTAGAGGGGCGCTATAGACTACTAATCACTGCATGCACTTCACTAATACATGTAAGAGCAGTACAGGACATGTAGTACCGCACTGTACTGTAGAGAGACGCTACTAGACCACCGATCACTGCAGGCACCTCACTAATACATGTAATAGCAGTACAGGACATGTAGTACCGCACTGCACTGTAGAGAGGTGCTACTAGACCACCAATCACTGCAGGCACTTCACTAATATATGCAAGAGCGGTACAGGACTTGTAGTACCGCATTGTACTGTAGAAAGGCGCTGTATCACTGTATGTTCTTCACTAATACAGAAGTTTTACAAGTAAAATGTCCATAATAATTGTTTGGATCTTCCATCAATCACATGAGTCGCAGATCAGTGGTGGAAAGATCATTGTATGGTGAGAATATTGTATCCTGAAGCCACTGTAACTTGAGGGACCACTGTATGTACTTCCTGATGCTCATGCAGCCCCCTCTTCGTAAAGTAGCCAAAGTGTTTTTTTCCTCAGAGACTTGCTCAAGACTTATTGCACAGCTCCCTACACCATCCGGCCCACAGAACATTAACTTTACTTTGTAAAGACTATTTGCTGTTCCCTGTCCTTTGTAATTTGGTAGTAGCTGAATTTCAGCACATTTATTGATTATTGTCATTTTGTATATTTTACGGCATCATTCTTAAAAATAAACAATAAATGCTTTTGACTTGAAGAACAAACAAATGACACAATAGGAAATCTCAGAGTGCGGTGTTATTATACAGCAATGACAGGTTTGTGTTGATGCTAAAAGCAATTTGAGGCATGTCTGCATTCTTTTCTTGCATTTTTAAACTCTGCATTGTTATTCTGTTCTGAAAGGGCATAATAATGGATAATTATACTTCCGAGATTAAAAAGAGTAGAGTTCTTTTCTAGTTTTGGACAATGTCATCCAGATTGTAAATAAAAAAAAAATATTCCTGAAATTAGAGTAAAATCAGCATAAAAGTGCCACAAAACTAATGCACTGAGCGCCATCAGTTCATTTTTCCACCCTGATACTAATGTATTGAACAAGATAAATGAAAACTATGTGTAATCCTGGTCTCCTGCATCTTATATGGAAAAGTATTTATTTATGGTTTGTACTCTGTCTTATACTGATATAATCACTACAGTGCATGTAGCTAGCTATATGTCAACCCACATAACTCACTTCCTACTTTCGACGTCATCAGTGCATTGCTCATGAAGGGAGTCCCGTGTGGTGAGCTGGCTTGGTGGGTATACAAGGTATGTGATAGGTTGTCTGCACACATATGTCTTGTTGCTGTCATAGATAAAATGGGTGATTTTTCAGAGTTAAAAAGTGATGATTATTGGTTTTTGGGCCCAGGATGGAGGTGTTTCTGAAACTATACAGTTTGTGAATTGTTCGCGTGCTGCTAAAGTGAAAGTTTGTTGTAAGAGCAGAAATGGCACCATTGTGAATAAGAGACGTGGAAACTGTGGAGGACCATGTGCCGTTAATATAAAAGGTGAATGTTCAGATACAGAGATTTATGAAGGTTGACCAACACGCTGTAGTAAAGCAGCTCACCATTAAAATTACCCAAGAGCAGGCATCCTCAAACTGCCGCCCTCCAGCTGTTGGGAAACTACAACTCCCATCATTCCCATTGCTATAGCTTACATAAATGCACGATGGGAGTTGTAGTTTCCCAACAGCTGGAGGGCCGCAGTTTGAGGATGCCTGCCTAAGAGGCTACCAGATGTGTGTCTAAAACAACAGCGCAACGAACCCTACCAGGGTCTGAAGAAGATGGATGTCACTGCAACTCTGCTAACTAAGCTGTATCAGCAGAAAAGGTTTCATTTTTCATGGCACTGTCAGAATTTAATCTCCACTGATTGTCAAAGGGTTGTTTTCTCTGTTGAGTCACATTTTCTGCCCTATTGAATGGATTGATGTTGACATGTCAGATGAGAAACATCACATAATGAACACCCTACAACTAGTGTTAAGCGATTATTATCGACAAAGTTGAAATCTGCACGGTTTTTATGTTGATCGGATTTTTTCAAACACGCAAAAATTAGGTTTAAAATCTGCGCAAAATCATTAATATCGCGCCATTTCGTGTTTCCTGTCATTTTGGCGCCACAAATCATCTAAGAGAATAGAGCAGGTGAGCTGGGTTTGCGACATAAATGACTGGTTTGAAATGGTTTGAATTGGCGGGAAAAAATCACATGACCACGTTTACATAGAACACCCTTCCTGTTCATGGATCATGTGTGTCTGTGTCTCATAAGAGCAGGACGTGTGCTGGGTCTCTCTCAAAACAGCTCACAAAACTATTCTCTTGTTCACACAGACAACTATGCTTTTAGCTGTGAACATTGAACTTAGGTAGATTAGAGTTTTTTCAGTTTTTATTCACTTAGGCTGAGAATTTTAAAGGAGCATCTAGCGCTTTACAGCCACGCGGGAGGGAGGCCGGGGGGTGGGGGGGTGCGGGCGAACACAGACAGACAGACAGGCTGGCGGGCAGGCGTTCGAAAGGAGAGTGGATAATTGTGCTGCCCAGACTCTGCTTTGACCCTGCATTGAAATGGGTTTTTATTAACAGTTTTTGGCCATCTTTTATTATCTGTACACGATTTAATTAGTTTTTTTTTTCACTTGGCGCAGCTCATTTTGTTAAGACCCACTTGTTCTTACAATAGGATACAGAACTTTCTAGTCACCGCAGGTGTATTTATAGGTGCAAAAAACACCTTTTATTATCCGTAAACATTTCAAATAGGTTTTTTTTTTTACTTTGGTGCGGCCCAGTTTTTTTCATAACCACTTGCACTTAAATTTAATACAGCAATTTTGAGTCACCGCAGGTGAAATTTATAGGTGTAAAAAACACCTTGTATTTATTATCCGTATACATTTCAAATAGGTGTTTTTTTTACTTTGGTGCGGCCCAGTTTTGTTCATAGAGCCACCTTGCACTTAAATTTGAATACAGAAATTTTGTAGTCACCGCAGGTGTTTTTATAGGTGCAAAAAACACCTTTTATTATCTGTATACATTTCAAATAGTTTTTTTTTACTTTGGTGTGGCCCATTTTTTGCTCATAGAGCCACCTTGCACTTAATTTTGAATAGAGCAATTTTGTAGTCACCGGAGGTGTATTTATAGGTGCAAAAACCACGTTTTATTATCCGTACACAATTTAATTACGTGTTTTTCACTTTGGCGCAGTCCAGCTTTGTTCATAGAGCCACTTTGCACTTAAATTTGAATACAGCAATTTTGTAGTCACCGCAGATGTATTTATAGGTGCAAAAAAACGCCTTTTATTATCCGTATACTTTTCAAATAGGTGTTTTTTTTTATTTTGGGTGCGGCCCAGTTTTTTTCATAGAGCCACCTCCACTTAAATTTGAAAAATATCAATTTTGTAGTCACCGCAGGGTATTTATGGGTGCAAAAACATTTTTTATTATCCTATACATTTAAAAATAGGTGTTTTTTTTACTTTTTGTGCGGCCCAGTTTTGTTCATAGAGCCACCTTGCACTTAAATTTGAATACAGCAATTTTGTAGTCACCGCAGATGTATTTATAGGTGCAAAAAACACCTTTTATTACCGTAAAACATTTCAAATAGGTGTTTTTTTTACTTTGGTGCGGCCCAGTTTTGTTCATAGAGCTACCTTGTACTTAAATTTGAATACAGCAATTTTTTAGTCACCACAGGTGAAATTTAAATAGGTGCAAAATTCACCTTTTTGTTATCCGTATAATGTTTAAATAGCGCATTGCACGTGGTTGCGCCCTAGTTTTTTTTCAAATAGCCACGTTGTACAAAAATTTTCGATAGAAACATTTTCTAGCAACTGTTCTCGTTTTTCATTGCTGCAAAATTCGCATTTTCTCATACGTGTAACTTCTGAATAGTTTTATTGCGCTCGTTGAATCTCAGTTTGGCGCAGATAGCACACTTGTATGATATTTTGTTGAAAACTATCAATTCCTAGTCCTACTGGGCAGTTGTAAATCCCTGGGACTGAAGGAAGAACACTGTTGATTTTGTCTTACGTTTTCCACCAGACCGCATTTCACAGGTATTCGCAGAAACATTCAGTTCTAATCCTAGTTGGCTGTAGGAAATCAAGGGATTTAAGAATAGCTGTGATTTGCCATCTTTTAATAAGAGACTGTCAAAACTCTTCCATACCTTCTTAAATTTTTATCTTTCGAACATGGAGTGAAATGCGGGTGGTAAGCGAGCAAAGAGGGGGGAGGACATGGAGGTAGAGGTACAGAGAAGGTGCTCCTTCCAGTGCTGGCGACAACACGCAAAACCAGCAGATCGTCGTTTGCAAGACCGTCAGGCCTGTCATCGCGGGTCAGGCCCTGTGAATCTCAGTAACGAGCAGTGTCGCCAATCTGTTCTTCAGTGGTTAGTGCAACCTGAGTCCAGCAGTCTTACCTCCTCGTCCTCCCAGTCACGGCCACTGGTCATCATCAGCATCCGTCCAACATGAAGCGTAGGCAGCCCAAAGTCAACTCCGTGTAACCCACCACTGTGGATAACCATTTTTCCTGAAGACCTCATTGATGACAAAATGGGGTTTGGGGGGTCAGAAGGCATGTTAAAAGATCAAGAGGCCAAAGAGGATGATTCCCCTCTGCTCTGACGCCCAGTTACTGTTTCCATCAAGGAGGAGAAGGAAGCCATCAATCGGCAAAACCCCGGGGTTATGGGCAACGCCTTGCAGTGTCTCTTGCTTTTACCCCGCAGCTCCTGGATGCAGAATGTCAGGACGACAAAGTCACCGATGTTGATGATGATGATGATGAGGATGACGACATTGCGGATCCCACGTGGCCGTTTCCGCAGAATTTGCATGCGCGCGCGTCAGCACGGGATGAGGAGGAAGACGATGGGGTAGTGGCAGAAACGGGTCTCGCCTCAAAAAGGAAGAGGGCGGTCGCAGAAGTCCGCTGAGATGTTTCCCAAACAAGCCACGATCACGGAAACACCGGCCCTCGCTTATCGCCGTCGAAAAGGTCCGGGACCTCTCAACCGGGGCCCTTTTTTTCGAGAAAGCCTCTGATTCACCCAGAGATGTCATATGCCGCCTTTTGCCGTAAACGCAAAATAGTAGGCAAGAATTTTAGGTGCTTAACCACCCCCAAAACATGTCTAGTCACATGCAGCGAATGCATGAGTTGAAATGGAGGCAACATTTGGGCGAAAAAAGGCAAAACCGATGCCGGGCTTCCAACCACGTCACACCCTCTGTCTCCCCTCCTCCTTCTCCGCCACCACCAAGCATTCCTCACTGCCCATGTCTCCAGAGTCATGATCAGAATCAGCCCCGCTTAAGCGTCCACCGTCGCCCGAGTACCACCAGCACCACCAGAGACCCATCCTATCCATTCTCCTTCCACCAGTTTGACGACCTGCATGCCGTACAGCGGCCAGTCTAGCAGCCAGCCTTCTGTCTTCCAGGTTTGGGAGCAGAAGAAACACTTTAACCCAAACCATCCCAAAGCCAAAAGCCTGAATGTCGGCATTGCCAGATTTTGGCCTTGGAAATGTTGCCTTTCCGTCTGGTGGACACAGATGGGTTCCGCCACGTCGTGGCCCTTGCTGCCCCAATACCAGATGCCGAGCAGGCATTTCTTTGCCAGAAAAGCCGTCCCTGCCCTGGCCACGACGTGTCATCTAAAATTTCAAGCGCGTTGTCTGCATCTGTGTCCGGAAAAGTCCATCTGACCACCGACACATGGACTATAAGCACGGCCAAGGCCGCTATATCCTGTGAAAAGCTCACTGGGTGAGCTGGGTGATGTCCCCTGGTGGTGACAGTGGCTCTCCCGGCTCGCGCACGCTCTTCAAAACCGCAGGGATGGTTCAGGGTTCTTTCCCCCAAGGTCTCTGGTGGCATCACGGGCCCAGAGAAACCAGGCCGTGTTGAAATTAATCTGTCTTGGAGACTGTCCACACACAGGCCAGGAGCTGTGGACGGATCTCAGCAATGACACCGATCCCTGGCTGGGTGACAAGAAACTTGTGCCAGTAACGCTGGGGTGAGATAACGGTCGAAAGCTGCTGGCTGTACTTAAGATAGGTGGGCTGAAGCACATCCCTTGCCTTGCACATGTCATCAACCTTGTCGTCCAGAAAAATTTCTAAAGAACTACCCGGGTCTGGACTGCCTGCTGAGGAAGGCTCGAGGTCTGAGTTCGCACTTCCACCGTTCGCACCCTGTTCGTCCCGCCTGGCTGCGTTGCAACGTCAGCTCGGCCTCCCCCATCAACCGTCTCATTGTTGACATGGCAACACGCTGGAAATCCACCCTCCACATGCTCCAGCGATTGTGGCAGCAGCGCAATGCCATTACGCAGTACGAAGTGACACATGGCCTGACAAGCAGCGGTGCGGACCTCGGAGTGTTGACCACCGAGAGTTGGGGGCAGGTGAAAGAGCTCTGCACCATCCTTGCCAGTTTTGAAGAAGCCACCAAAATGGTCAGTGCGGACAATGCCCTTATCAGCATGAGCATTGTGGTGATCTTAGTTCTGGAACTATCGTTGGACACTCTGAAACATCAGGTCCCGCCAGCGACGGAGGAGGAGACGACACAGATCGGACACGAAGACTTTCTCCGTCGAATAAACAAGGCCCGACAGTTTTCTCAATTTTATCGTCTTCATTAGGCAGTGGTTTTGGTCCAGGGCTAGTTGCAAGGGGGCGCATCACTCTCAGGTGGGATCAAACTGAGGCAAGTCAGGGCTGTGTTGAAGCTGTGTCGAGGAAGCAAGAGGAGGAGGTATTCCTGGAAAACTGACGTTACCGCGTCCCCGCCTTGGAAAGAGGTTGGGGTAAATTTGAGGCGGAGGAGGAAATGAGGAAGATCAGTTTGCTAGTGCCCCTCAACCCAGAGGCTTGGGGAAAACAAGGGTCCATCTCTCACATGAGTGCTTGGATTCTCCATTTCCTCCAACATGATCCTCGCATTTAAAGGGCCCTCAAAATGAACAACATTACTGGGTGGTCACCCTCCTGGATCCCCGGTACAAAACAAAACTCAGCACTTTCCTTCCACCCACTCAAATAGAGAGTAAAATGCAGGAAATGGAGACCTTGCTGATTGATCAACTGGAGACATGTGCAGGGCACACATACAACACACAGAGACCAGCTTAAGATCATGGTGCACAACTATCTGCGTCTCAACACCGATGTTTTGGATGTGTTTCCGGACCCAATCGACTTCTGGGTATCTAAAATGGATGAATGGCCCGAGCTCGCCATAGAGGTGTTGTCCTGCCCAGCAGCCAGCGTCATATCTGAGCGGACCTTCAGCACAGCTGGAGGAGTCATTACAGACAAACGCATCCGGCTTTCCACAGATAATGTGGATCGTTTGACTTTCATCAAGATGAATCAAAGGGATGGATCTCTGATGATGTTGTGGCCCCAATTTGCCGAGGTCACCGATTAGTTGCCGGTCCCACTTCACATTCCTCTTCAAACAGAAAATTGCCTCTTGAAAAATGTTTTTTTTAAAAAGATCATTTCTCTCTGCAATTTTTATTCTCAGTCCCAAAAGATAATTTTGCTGGTTTTGGGGGTGTGGAGACTGTAAAAGACACCAAGGTTTCATTACAAAACAGTATTCATTTACTCACTTTATCTTTAGAATTTTCGCATTGTCAATGGTTTGAGGTCATGTTGCTTAGAGATACAGCTACAATCATGGTCCTTTGGAACAGAAATGTGGCTTCTAAGTGGCATTTCTCCATCACAATTTTTTATAGTGGCTGAGAAGTCATATTTATAATTTTTGGGGTCATTTTTGCTGTGAGATACAGCTAAAATCATGGTCCTTTGGAACAGAAATGTGGCTTTTAAGTGGCATTTCTCCCTCACAATTTTTAACATTGGCTGAGAAGTTTATTTTTAAAAATTTTTGGTCATGCTGCTTTGAAATACAGCAATACTACAGGTTTCAAAAAATGTTGTTTTTTAACAGACATTTGTTCTTCACAATTGTCAAAAGGGCTCAAGGGTCATGTTTTTGAATTTTTGGGGCATTTTGCTGTGAAATGCAGCTATACTACAGGTCCTATTTTAAAAAATGTGGTTTTTTAAACATTTTTTTCTTCACAATTGTCAAAAGTGGCACAAGGGTCATGTTTTGAATTTTTGGGGGCATACTACAAGTCCTATTCTAAAAAATGTGGTTTGTAACAGAAATTTGTTCTTTACAATTGTCAAAAGTGGCTCAAGAGTGATGGTGCTGTCAAAAACAGGAATAGGTAGGACACTGTTATTGGACACATATTTTCAAAATGACTTGTTTTTGCAAGAGCTTTAAAATACTAGCAATTCCTGTAGTGAGACAACCCATTTAAAAACAAATTTAAAAAAAAAGAAACAAAGACGTGGTGGGATTACATCCATTTTTAAAATGTGTTTTTCTAGAATTAAACACTAAAAAAAAAAAAAATTGCATGTACAAAATAGGTGATACAAATATTCCTCTGAATTGTACAAGGGAGGGAAGACTTGAACAGATGTAGGTTACCCAAGACAGGTATAGTCAATGTCCAGTTCAACTAAAATGGTGGTTGAAAGACTCCTTTTCCCGACACTTTTTAATCCGTGGTCAACAGGTTTAATGGTCATACTGCGTCCAGGACAGGTATTGTCATATTCCAGTTCAACTAAAATGGTGGTTCAAAGACTCATTTTCCCAGCACTTTTTAATCTGTGGGTCAGACAGGTTTAATGGTCATTCTGCGGTCCAGGACAGGCATAGTCAATGTCCAGTCAACTAAAAGGTGGTTCAAAGACTCCTTTTTCAGGCACTTTTTAATCTGTGGGTCAGACAGGTTTAATGGTCATACTGGGTACAGAACAGGGATAGTCATATGTCCAGTTCAACTAAAATGGTGGTGAAAGACTCCTTTTTCCAGCACTTTTTTAAACTGTGGGTCAGACATGTTTAATGGTCATACTGCGGTCCAGGGCAGGCATAGTCAATGTCCCAGTTCAACTAAAATGGTGGTTGAAAGACTCCCTTTTCCCAGCACTTTTTAATTTTGTGGGTCAGACAGGTTTAATGGTCATACAGCGGTCCAGGACACATATAGTTAATGTCCAGTTTCAACTAAAATGGTGTTAAAAAACTCCTTTTTCCGGCACTTTTAATCTGTGGGTCATGCAGGTTTGGGGCTCATGATGTGGCCCAGGACAGGATATATCCAATGTCCAGTTCAACTAAAATGATGGTTAAAAAGACTCCTTTTTCCGGCACTTTTTTAATCTGGGGTCAGATAGGTTTAAGGGTCATGCTGTGTCCAGGGCAGATAGTCAATGTCCAGTTCAATAAAATGATGGTTCAAATAATACTGCCTTCTGCACTTTTTTATTTGTGGGGGGGGCCATGCAGTTTTAAAGGGGCATGCTGTGGTACAAACAGGGGTAGTGAATGGTCTGTGATTTCTTTCTGTGGCTTTTATAACCTTAGTGTGTTGCCTAAGATGTAGGACGTATCCATTTGACTGTTGTGGTTGTTAATTCCAGCTTCTCCAGCCCTGTATTGGGTGTAAGAATGAAGGTGTTGTTCCTCTCCCATAGACTTTAATGGTCATCGGCGATAATCTATTATCGACTATCGGAAAACGTCTTGATAATTGACGATATCAACTATCGACCCGATGACGATAGTCAATGTAATCACTCATCACTACCTACAACCATTGCTGGAAGAACACAAACTAGTGGTGGCAATGGGTAATGTTTTCATGGCATTCTCCAGGCTCGCTTATCCATGTGGAAGCCACTGTTAGCCGATTTGGGTATGAATCCATCCTTGAAAATCACATACACCCATACATGCTGACTGTCTTGTCTGGGGTGGATGAAATATTTCAGTAAGACAATGCAGCGTGTCACACAGCTAGAAATATCTGACATTGGTTGGAAGAGCATGACCTAGATTTCCAAGTACTCTCCTGGCCCCTAATTCCAAAGACTTCCAAGTATTCACCTGGCCCCTAATTCCCAAGACTTCCAAGTACTCTCCTGGCCCCTAATTCCCCAGACTTCCAAGTACTCTCCTGGCCCCTAATTCCCCAGACTTCCAAGTACTACCCTGACCCCATAATTCCCCAAACTTGAATCCAATTGTACATGTGTGGCAGCCCCTGGATGGTGGTATTGATTCTATGGAACCTCCAACAGCTGTGGGATGCAGTCAGCTCCAGATACTTGTGATAACCTGCCAGGACCTTATTGAGTCACTTCCAGCCCATCTAGAGGCTGTCCATGCTGCACACACCGGTTACTCTTGATATTAGCTTTCAGCTGGTTGTCATAATAATGTGACTTGGCTGTGTGTATATATACAAATATATACACCTGCACATATGCCTAGCTATATGTATGTAGTGAAACGTGGAATGTATTATTCTTGTTTATTTGCACATCGGTGATTTTTGTGTTCATATGGAGCTCATAATACTCTTACGATATCACAATACTATTGTAAATAGTAAGATTACTATCAGAATTGTCTTCAGAAGGACTTTTTTAATCATATAGCCCAACTTGTCAAGATAGGAAGTCCTGTGTAATCTGTAACCTTAAAATTCCTGCTGAATACATTTTAATGATGAGAATTACGATTGATCATTTTCCTAGTCAGTGAGTTAAAAACATCTAATAAAACATATCTACACATATGATAATCTCTCCCAAACTAAAACTGATCACTGGTGGACATCTTGGTCATAGATAATAAACCACCAGCTTAGTGACTAAGGATACAAGATGTAACTGGAGCACCGTTATGTTTTCAGAAGGCTATGATTAGTGGGGAAATACAAGTAGGATGTGTTGTAAGCTGAGGCTGTAGAGTCTGTGGCTGTGAAGGCTCCATTTTATATTGAGATGGGCCTCCACAACCTTGAGATCTGACCGTCCATTAAAGGGGTTCTCTGCTTTGGAAAATTCCATTATGTTAGAAGGAGCCCTTGACAATTAGCTGATTACAAAGTATCCCCCTGATGGCACCTCCAGCTATTAGCTGTAATCTGTGTGGTAACCTGGTAGCAAGTCTTTGTTTTGCCTGCAACGCCATCACAGGTAAAATAAAGCATTACACAGTGTCCATTCAAATCATTGGTTTGTCTGATTAATGCAGGACAGCATGAAAGACACTTACCACCCTCCTCCTTTGACTGAGTATTCCCCTAGAGGGAAAATGGGTTTTATTAACAAATAAACCCCTTTAAGCATGTTGGTCTAGCAAATAGACAGTAGCATGGCAAAGTAAAAGAGAGATGATGGTTGTCCAATAGGTGGAGAGCTGTTAGAGTTTATGAAAAAAAAGAAGAGTTAGCGTTCCAATGCCATTGTCCCAAGACCCCTGAGGATACTGCTAAGCAGAAAAGCATATTAGCAGGGCTTTGATGTTAATGTTCTGCTTTTAAAGTGTGACTGCCCTGTAAAAGAAAATACTAATACTGTACCTTCACTGGATCATACTGCAGATGTTCCAAAATAATAGGATATTTTATCCATAGTACAGAACACAGCAAACAAACTAAAGGGTTCTTATTTAGTGCAGGACATGTGATAAGTATAAAATTTCTTTTCATGTTAGGTATGATAAATAAAGTGAGGTTTTATAAACCCTGGGTAGAGCTGGTGGAAAAATAGGGAGTAAGATTATTTTGCCCTAGGGCGAATAAGTCGGAACTGATGCAGCAAATGTTAACTTGACGATGCGTTATGATAACTCCACTACAGTTATCAAGATGAACCATCATGTTAAAGGGGTTGTCCAGTTAAATTAAATTATAGCTAACTGGATCCAGGCTGAGGAAAAATAGAAAAAAAGTGATGCTTACCTCCCAATCCGCTTCTTCTCTAGCTCTTTAGCTCTCCAGGATTTGATCCTTTTCACTTCGAGGTTCTTGTCCAGATACACAGGAGAGGCTCAAGGTCCATAGTGAGTTAATGGAGAGTGAGTCTTTCCTGTGTGTCGGATAGACGATCCAGAAGTGTAGAGTAGCAGATCCTGGGAAACTCTGGAATTGCAGCAGTGGAAGACTGGAAGGTAAGTATCACTATTTTCTTTTATTTTTTCCCTCTTTCAATTTAAAGGAATATTCCCACCATAGACTTTGCTGGCATATCCTATCAATATGCCAACAAAGTCTGATAGGTGCGGGACCTATAAGTGGAACCCATCTCTTAGGAAGGAGCCCCTGAAAGAGTTGACTGAGAACTGAGAGCCAGTCATGTTTGCGCACCACTCTCCAGTCTGTTTTATGGGAGTTCCAAGTACAGATGAACACGGTGCTCAAGGACTTGAACATGTGATCACTTGATCGTCTTGTTCCATATAATGCAGTGATAATGTACTGCAGTATATGTTCTGTTAGTTGTTGCTTATTATGAATCACACTCATAGGATGTCTTCAGGCACTTTATTACATGAGGTGTTAGCTGCCATTACACATGTGTCTGATCAGGTCCCTGACCACTAAACCAACAAGTTGCAACATTATAATACACATAGTAGTGAGACCCTAGAGGCCATACAGCATATAACATATTGCTACAATTTTTCTCATTTAACTGGAGTAACAATGAAAAATAATAAAAACAACAATTAACATGACCAAGTTAGAGATAACTATAATACAGTAACTATAATACAATACAGTACAGGCTTTCTGATCATTCTGCCAGCTCTAGTAACATAAGAAGTGTCACTGTCTGCCTCTTGTTGTTCTTTTTCTGGTAATCTGCACCCTGATGTTACCTGCCTCTGGTCACAATAATGGTCAGCAGTACCTGCTGGTTCTTGGCTTTTACTTGCTGCCTCGCTGTCTTGGGTATCAGGATACTGTTCAGAAGGTCATGAATCATCTTTTGTTTTTCAGATGTCTAAAATTTTTCCCTTTAATTTCCTGCTTCCTTTTTACTTTCGTAGGTCCAAGGTCCTTTTTTCCGGGGCAACCTTTGCCTTTTCCATTTTTTTGTATATTGCTGCGTCCCCTCACCTTTTATAATCATTCCTTTGGAGTCACAGATCCTTTGACTTAGGGTGTCCCCAGGCACGGGTTTTCAGACGGTTGCGGTTTTGCAGCCTCTGAAAAAACTTCCCAAAAATGAGCCAATGGGGATCAGGGAAAAACCCCTGCGCGTCCTCACTGCATGGGTTTTCCGCCCGGCGGTTTTTCCTCCAGCGGGCTGCCCGAAAAACATTCTACTTGCACATTCTTCCGTCCGGTTTTCGGACAAAATATTCAAGGAAGTCATTGTATTGTCTTTTTTGCTTTCCACATGAGTCTTTTTCATTTTTTATGCTGACCTGCTTCTCCATTACTCTGAGGAAAACTTGGAAAGACGTTTTGTTTTAAAAAATTCCCTTTTTTTGTTGCTGAATGTTTACTGAAGAAGTAAAACGAACACTTTGTGAGAAAACAATATCTGGATGCCATACAGGAAAAAGGGGGCCTTGCGTTTTGGTGCTCCTTTTGATTTTGAAAATAGAAACTTCCAAAATTTAAAAAAAATCTGTTTTTTCAGGATTTTTTGTCTTTTCCTTCCAGCCTAAGTGAGGGAGTGCAATTTTTTCAGTTTTTCTCTCTGAGAGCTTCTGTTATAACAGCCCTTTTCCCCTTTAAAAAGATTTCCACGACAGTTCATCTTTTATTTATTACATGAGGGTAAAGCTCCCATTCCCAAAGTTGATCAGGTCCCTGCCACTAAAACAAATGTACACATTTACAAGTAGTGAACCCTTTAAGGGGCCAAAAAAAATTTACTGTATATTGCACGTATTAGGCTTTTCATTCATATTCTATTACACCCTGATTTAGGCAGGGTGTACTAGGAGTGCATTTATGGTCAGCAAGGATGCCTCCACTAGGCCTCTGGCTGCCATGGCAACCAAACAGCACCAATTGGGAGCCGCAAAGGACTTTGGCCCTGTAATTTAACCATTTAGATACATCAGTCACATTTACCGCAGCATCTAAATGGTTAAATGACCAAGATCAGAGCTGCATCCAATCCCAGCTGCTAGCAGTGGGTGACAGCTGTAACTAACATCCCATGAGTCTGCTCCATGCATCCTTTGCCCCTTTAAATTGGTTAAACAGCAACCCTTTTGCTATATCGTATATTTAACCCCGGGCAGGAATGCACCCATGTCAGCTGATAACAATACTGTATGAATGGAAGACCTTGTGTACTTGTAAACGGGAAATTTTAAATTTAAGGCATAATTTCTTTTTCCTTAGCAATCACTCTTCTTTTGATTCTAGAACTGCTGTTATTGTGCTCTGGCTTTGTTATTACTTAAACATTTAATGTTTAACTGTCTACCTGAAATCATAGGTACCTTATTTTTTTCAAACTTATGGTTTGTGCTGGGGATGAGCGCAAATCCCAGCCTCAGAGAAGACAAAAATAAAAAATCCTTTTAATTTTTTAAAATTTGCAGACCTGCGCCCGCAGCGCTGAGAAGGGGGCTGACTACACACCCCGTCCCACACGCTCCTGCAAGCACCAGGGAGTGGGGGAAATTTTTAACTTTTTGATTCCACATGATGAGCGTACGTTGACTATCCATGGGGTCGATAGTCGATATGGAAAATTATCAATAAATTTCGATAGTCGATAATAGAAAACCCCGTGACCTTTAAAAGTCGGGGGAGGCAAAAACCCTTTAAAATTTTACCCCCCAAAACAGGGGGGAAAGGGGAATTAACATTCAAACAGTAAAAATGGATATGCTACACTTGGAACCACTTGGGGTAAAAAAAGCCACAGAAAAAAAATCACAGACCATTTCCCTTTTGCACCACAGCATGCCTAACCTGCATGCCCAAAAATTTAAAAAGTGCCAAAGGCAGTATGAATTTGAAAAAATCTTTTTATTTAATGGACATTGAAACCCCGTCCGGGGAATGCAGATACCCAAACCTGCATGACCCCACATTTAAAAAGTGCCGGAAAAAGGAAGTCTTTCAACCACCATTTTAGTTAACTGGACTTTGACTATACTGTCCTGTACCACGTTGACCTTAAACTGTATGACCCACAGATTAAAAAGTGCGGGAAAAAAGGGAAATTTTTAAACCACATTTTTTTTTAAATGGACATTGACCATATTTGTCCTGGCCACAGCAGGGCCCCAAAACCTGCATGACCCCCAAATTTTTAAAAAGTCCGGGAAAAAAGGAGTCTTTCAACCCCCATTTTAGTTGAATGGACATTGACCATACCTGTCCGGGCCACAGCAGACTCTTAACCTTTTTTGTTCCACAGATCAAAAAGGGGACTTTGCATTTTGCAGGATTCTTTAGTTATTTTTTGGTAACTGACATTTTTTTACAGAATTTATTTGGGGAAGTTTTATTATTTTTTTACTTTTTTTCTTTTGCTTTTTTTCAATGTAAAAACATACAACATACCCCCTCCTGCATTTTTTAAAAGGTTTTTTTTACACGGGGTAATGTTTTAAATTTCTCCCACACCCCAAAGTAAAAAAAAATTCCCCAATCATCCCCACAACATTTCTTATTAGAAACATTTGCCCCCCTGGTTTCGAGAGGGGATTAGCCAAAAATTAAAGGGTTTCATTTTTCCTCCAAAACCTTCTTCAGTGATTAGGGGAAGATCCCCCCGGAATCAGATGATGCGACCCCCATAGTGCTCCACCCCCGAAAAAATTTTTGCCTCAAATTGTGCAATTTGTGTCCGCCGGGGCCCTTTTTTACACTACTTAACCTCACAAAAACACCTTTTCAAAATCTGATTTTTTAGAGAAAATTTAAGCCTCCTGATTGCCCCTAACGGGAAGCCGGGCTGCCATCACCCTGTTAACGCGGAGGGCCGCGCCCCGGGGCAGATTACATTGGGGCGGTGAGAGCCCAAGGGAAAATTCGTCACTTGAAACCAGGTTCAGCCCCGAGCCGAGTAAAGTGGGGGCGGTGAGAGCCACGCTGACGCTGTCATCTATTAACACCAGGGGAAAATGCCCTTTTAAAGCCGCAACTCAACAGTCGTACTGAAAGGGGGAAGTGGGTGTGAGGGAAGCCCCAGCCTTCTCAGTAAAACAGTCAAGACCTGGGGAGTTTGCCCTCCGTAGAGTGCGGACCAATTGAGTTCACTTGGAAAAACTGGGGTTAACGCTCCCGTTCCCCCAATGCCCTTTTTTTTGGCATTCTTTTTTTTCTTTTTCTCAATGGCTGGGGGAAATTTCTCTGACTTGTTCTTGTCCGTGCTCCATACTCCCGTCCCTTTAAAAACCTCATCTGGTAAGTTTTTCCCGTACCTTCCTTGTACAAACAAAGGAATTTTTTTAACAGCTATTTTTTTACAGCAAATTTTTTATACTTTTAAATTTTAGAAAAAAAAAATTTTTAAAAAAGGATGGGAACCCCCAGGGCTTGTTTTCTTTTTTTAAATTTTATTAAATGGGTTTTCTCATCAGGAATTGCTAGCTAGTTAAAGATCTTTCAAAAAAAAAGTCATTTTTTAATAGTGCCATTAACGTGGGCCACCTATTCCTGTTTCTGACAGCACCCTCACCCTTTAGCCACTCTTGACAATTGTTTAGAACAAATGTTTTAAAACAAATTTTTTTTATAATGGGC
Source organism: Phyllomedusa bahiana (assembly GCA_025379985.1). Taxonomy (NCBI): domain Eukaryota; kingdom Metazoa; phylum Chordata; class Amphibia; order Anura; family Hylidae; genus Phyllomedusa; species Phyllomedusa bahiana. The sequence goes on along the minus strand of JAODAL010012107.1, from coordinate 55,200 downwards.
CTGATAAGCTCATGTCACAGCAAAATGCCCCCAAAAATACAAAACATGACCCATGACCCCTTTTGACAATTTTTGAAGAACAAATTCTGTTAGAAACAACATTTTTTTTATATGGACCTTGATAGCTTCAGCACGCAAAATGCCCCAAAATTCAAAGCATGACCCTTGAGCCACTTTTGGGCAATTGTGAAAACAAAAGTCTTTGAAACAACTTTTTTATAAGACCTGTATATGCACGGGGGCGCCGCTCCCCGGCCCGGGCCGCGGGGGCACCGTGGGCCCCCCCCGGGGCTCTCCGGGGGGGGTGCCGCCGCTGGCCCCGGACGACCGGGGGGCTGCTCTGCCGTACTTACCGAACCCCGCTCCCTTCCTCCGCGCCTCGCCGGCCCAGGGGCGCGTGCCCGGTCCTAAGGCCGGCCGCTCGTTCCCCGGGGGTTTAAGGGCCACGCCCTATTATTGGCTAATTGCCAGGCGTTCCCCTACTTAAGGTACGTCCCACATCACTCCTTGTGGGGTCTTGAGCCCCGTCCCTAGGAAAAACGTTCCAAAGCATACTCCCCGCCTTACCGGTACCAGACCCCTCCTACGTTTCTAACCCGAACCCCTGCCGCCGCCCTGAATTCCGCCCGCAGACCCGAACCTCTGCCCCCTGCCCGACCTTCTCCTGCCCCGACTACGTTCTCGGGCTCTTTTTGTACCCCCGCTGCACCCCGGCGCCACCCGAAGAAAATCACGTCAGGGGGGCGCCTGGTAGCCCCCACGCGCAGCAAGTCCATCCCGCTTTGCGGGGGGCTCTGGTGAAAACCGGGGGGACTTAATTCCTTTTCCCCCCTGGCTTAGCATCACGCTTGCGGTTTGGGCCAGTGGTCCCCTACCCCGCGACGTTGATCCAGCCCAAGATTGGGGGGGGGCTCTCTGCCCGACACGACCCCTCAAGGGCCCAGCACAAATTGGGTCCACGATTTCTGGGGGCCTTTTAATGCCCGTCAGATAAACCAGTGTGCAAAAAGCTCTGCCTCCCCCCTTTTTTAGATTCCCAACGCCTTCCAGTCTCCCTCCTTAAGCCTCTGGTCCCCAAAAAGTTTCTCCCCAAAGGGGCGCTGCTCCATCTCCTGTGCTGAATCTCCTGAGTCTTTTAAGAAAAGGGCATCCTAACGAAGATCGTAGGGTAGGCATTTTTCTTTTTGATTGGAGGGCTTTGGCCCGAAGAGAGGTCCTGGGAACCCAGTCCAAAACCTGAACCCCCACCTTATTCTTTAAGTTTCTTCAGCCAAAAAAGGGGAGACCTAAGGGGGGGTACGCACGGCCGGCGCCCCCCCCGGCCCGGGGCCCGCGGCCACCCGGTCCCCCTCCCGGGTGCTCCCCGGGGGCGGGGTGCCGCCCGGGCCGCGGGACGAGGGGGGGGGCTGGTCTCCTGGACTACCGACCGGGGCTCCTCCGTCCGCGCCCATTGCCGGGCCGGGCGCGCTCCTGTGTCCAAGGGCGGCGGGCCCGTTCCCGGGATTTAAAAGGGGCCGCGCCCGATTTTGGCTAAATGCCGGGCCTTCCCCTACTTAAGGTATCCCACTACACTCCTTGCGGGATCAAGATGCCCCGTCCTAGTGAAAGCTTCCCAAAACAACTCTCCTTACCTTTACCAGACCCCTCGCACGTTTTCTCAACTCCGAACCCCGCCGCCTGCCCTGACCTTCCTGCCCGTCTACACCAAACCTCTGCCCCCTGCCCTGACCTTCCCTGCCCACGACACTTCACTACATTCTTCCCCACCTGACCTCGGCTGCCCCCCGCAAGCAAGTCACGTCGGGGGGGACGCCCCGGGTACCTCACCCGCAGCAAGCCCAAAACCCGCTTTGGGGCGGGCTCTGGGGGGAAAAACCGGGGGCTATTTAGATCCGTTCCCTGGCGGGGCTTAGCTATCATCGTTTTGCGGGGTCCAGGGGACCCACCCCCACCCTCATATATAGCTGCATTCCAGCAAAATGCCCCCAAAAATTCAAAACATACCCTTGAGCCCTTTGACAATGGAAGAACAAAGCTGTTAGAAACAATTTTTTTAGAATGGGACCTTAGTATTGCTGCATTTCAAAGCAGCAGCCCCAAAAAAATTAAAAAATGACTTCTTAGCCACTTTTAAAAATTGTGAGGGAGAAATGCCACTTAAAACCACATTCTGTTCCAAAGGCCCATGATTATTCTGTATCCACAGAACATGCCCCCAAAAAAATTAAAATAGATTTCTCACCACTTTTAAAAATTTGTGAGGAAAAGCCACTTAAAGCCACATTTCTTTTTCCAAAGGACCTAACTAAGCTTACTCACAGCACAGACCTCAAAACCATTGAAAATCGAAAATTTCTAAAGATAAAGTAGTAAATGGAATACGGTGTTGCAGAAACCTTCTTCTTTTACAGTCCCCTCACGAAAAACCCAGCAAAAGAACGTTGGAAAAGAAAAAAAATTGCAGTAAGAAATGACTTTTTAAAAAAAAAGTTTTCAAGGGCCCATTTTTTTTAAGAGGAATGTGAATAGACCGCAACTTAGGTGACCTCGGAAATTTGGGGGCCCAAACACATCAAGATCCTGCCTAAATCTTTTGATAAAAAAGGGTCAAACACCACATTATCTGTGGAAAACCGGATGCGTTGTCTGTAATGACCCCCAGCAGTCTGAAGATCCGCTCAATAGACGCGGCGCGGGGCAGGACAACACCTCTATGCGGGGCGAGCGAGCGGGGGCCTTCGTCCTTTGGTACCCAGAAGTTATTGGGTCCGGAACACAACAAAAACATCGTGTTGAGACGCAATAGTCGTGCACCAGATCTTAAGCTTCCTGGGGGGTTGGATGGGGCCCTGCATGCTCGTTGGTGAGGTGGTAAATAAAGTTTGCCGAGGTTACCCATTAGCTTCTGCCACCTTGCCGCTGCGCTGCGCCGTACGGCTGTTTGGCACTCTACGCTTTCCGTCGCGATGTTGTTCCACCATACATTTAAAAAACGGAATCAACACAACAATGTCTCCGGGGATCAATCAGCAAGGTCTCCATTTCCTGCTTTTACCTCTATTTGGGGGGTGGAAGGAAAGTGCTGAGTTTTGTTTGTATTGGGACCCCAGGAGGGTGGCCCCCCAGTAACTTTTCTTTTTGATGGCCTTAATGCGAGGATCATGGGGAGGAAATGGACACCCCAAGCACTCATTTAGAGATGGAGCCTTGATTCCCAAGCCCGGGGTCGGGGCACACAAACTGATCTTCCTCATTTGTTCCTCCGTCTAAAATTTCGCCCAACCTCTTTCCAAGGCAGGGACGCCCCGGTAACGTCGGTGTCTAGAATACCTCCTCCTCCCCGTTTCCTCCGGCAACTTCAACACGCCCGACTTGCCTAGAATCCCCCTGAAGCAGCGCCCTTGCACTACCCTGGACCCCGAAACCCGCCTAATAAAACCGATAAAATTGAGAAACGTCGGGCCCTTTTGGATTCGACGGAGAGAAAGGCTCTTGTTTTCCATCTTTTGTCCTTCTCCTCCCCGTCGCTGGCAGGGCCTGTGTTTCAGAGTGTCCAACGACGTTTCCCAAAAAAGAACACCACAATGCCATGCTGACAAGGCAACCCCCACTACCAATTTGGTGGCTTCTTCAAAAAGCAAGGAAAGTGCAAGACTCTTTCCCCCCCACTCCGGTGGCTCAAAACCCCGGGCCCCCCCCGCTGCTTTTCAGGGCCATGGTCACTTCACTCAATGGCATTGCGCTCTGCCCCAACGCTGGAGCATGTGGAGGGTGGAAATCCACGGTTTCCACGCAACAATGAACGGGGACAGGGAGGCCGACGACGCGCAACCACCAGCGGGGCGAAGCAGGGTGCAACGCAAAGTTCGAAAACCCCAACCCGACCTTCCCCAGCAGTCCAGACCGGGTACCCTTTTGAAAATTTCCTGAACGACAAGGTTTTAGACATGTCCAGGCAAGGGGGTGCTCCAGCCTACCGATCTTAAGGGGGGCCAGCAGATTTCGCCCCTTTTCGCACACCACCCCCCTGGGGACAAGGCTCTTTTTCACCCCGCCAGCGCTCGTCTCGTTCGGAGAGCCGTCCACAGCTCCCGACCTGTGTTGGACGGCCTCCCAAAACAGATTTAATTTTCAACACGGGGCCCGGTTTCCCCTGGGCACGGATGCCACCAAAGGGTCTTGGCGGAAAGAGCCCTGCACCATCCCGCGGTTTTGAAGAGCGTCCCGACCTAAGCCACCGCACCCCCAGAACTCCACCCCAGCTCACCCAGTGAGCTGTCCGGGAAAAAGCGGCCTTGGCCCGGCTTTCACCAGGTATGGGGGCAGGCAAGGGGCCCGACGTGGGGGAACCCATCTGTGTCCACCCGACAGAAAGGCAAATTTCCAAAGGCCCAAAAGCCTGCAATGGCGAATTTTAGGCTTTTTGGCTTTTTGGGTGGTTTGGGGGTTTTAAAATTTTTCTTCCCTCCCAAAAACCTGGAAGACGAAGGGGGGCTGCTAGCTGGGGCCCACTGTCAGCGTCAGGGCCAAAATGGCGGGAAAGGGAAGGTAGGAGGTTTTCTGGTGGGGGTTCGATGGGGAATCCCCGGGGACGGGGGAAAACCGAATGGGGGCGAACCCGACATGATCGAGAGACATGGGCACTGAGGGGAAAGCTTGGTGGGGGGCGGGGAGGAGGAGGGGGAACAAAGGGTGTGACAGGGTTTTTAGGCCCGGCGTCGGTCTGGGCCCTTTTTTGGCCAAGGTTCCTCCATTTTAACTCATGCTTTTGCTCATGTACAAACATTTTGGTTTTGGTTAAACCACCAAGATTCTTGCCCTCTACTTTTGCGTTTTCCCCCCCCCGGCCAAAAGACATCGCTGGGTGAATCAGAGGCTTTTCTCAAAGAAAGCCAGGCTTGAAGAAAACCCGGACCTTTTGACGGCGATAAGCGGGAGCGGGGTTTCCGCGAACCTGGGTTGGTTTAAACAAAAAGCGGAAAATTCTGCGACCGCCCCTCTTACTTTTTGAGGCGGGAAACCCCTACACACACCCCATCGTCTTTCCCCCTCGTCCATGATGAAGCCTCGCAAGCAAATTCTGCTAAAAGACCACTTGGATCCCAAGTCGTAAACCCCTCATCACAACACGGACTTGGTCGTCCCGACATTTCTCATCCAGAGCGCGGGCTACAAGCAAAAGTGACTGCAAACGTTTCCGCCGCCCGGGATTTTTGCCGATTGACCGGCTTCCTTCTCCTCCTCTGATGGCATCAGTAACTGGGCGTCAGAGCAGAGAAAATCATCCTGTTTGGCCTCTTGATCTTTTAACATGCCTTCTGACCCAAACCGCATTTTGTCATCAAAGAGGTCTTCAGAAAATGGATTATCCACAGTGGTGGGTACACGAGTTGACATTTGGGCTGTTTCATGTTGGACGGATGCTGATGATGCTGATGACGACATTTGTAACCGTGACTGGGAGGACGAGGAGGTAAGACTGCTAGATGCAGGTTGCATTAACCACTGAAGGACAGATTGGCGACGCTGTTCGTTACTGAGATTCACAGGGCCCTGACCCAGCGATGACAGGCCTGACAGTCCTGCAACTGACGATCCGCTGGCATGCGTGTTGTCGCCAGCACTGGAAGGAGCATCTTCTCTCATACTTCTACCTCCATGTCCTACCCCCCTCTTTGCTCACTTACCACCTGAATTTCGCTCCATGTTCAGAAATATAAAAATTTGAGAAGATATGGAAGAGTTTTGGAAAGTCTCTTATTAAAAGACGGCAAATCACAGCTATTCTCAAATCCCTCAAATCAAAACAAAATTGCTGTATTCAAATTTAACTACAAAGTAGCTCTATGAACAACACATCCCAATCATGACGTTGCACACACATCTCACCCTGCTCTATTCTGTAAGCTGATTTGCTGGCCGCCAAAATGACAGGAAGCACCGAAAATGGCGCGATATTAATAGATTATGCACAGATTTTAACCTAAATTACCACGTGATCTAAAAAATACCGTGCCGATTTCAACTTTGACGATAATAATCGCTTAACACTAATTGCCATAGTTCATCACCGCAGTGCAATCAAAAGGTTTCCTTGCTCTGTCGGGTGATCAGGATACCCAGTGACCTGACAAAGTTATCCCTTAATGGGATTTAGAAAACAAGTAAAAAAACATAAAAAGTGTACAAAAAATGAATAAAAAATAAATAATAAAATAAAAATAAATATTTAATAAAAAGATAATTGTACATACATTACACACACAAGAATACCCTATATATATTATGTATCCACACAATCATAATAACCTGTAGAATTAATCAAACAAGTTATTAAGTGTGAAATGTGAATAGTGTAAAAAAAAATTAAAAATTTGAATTTTTTTTTAAATTAAAAAAAATTCTAAAATTATTTATAAGTGAACTTAAACTATTCCCCCATAAAGTAAAACTCGTCTCAAATAAAATGAGGGCTAATACAACTGCGTAATTGTAAAATTAAAAAAAAAAAAAAAACAACAGAAGAAATTGCTCCGGTAGTACGAAAAAAACAGTTTAATGAGGTAGTTAAATCTTTACCATATAAAAAAACTTTTTCTTATCCTAATAATTGAAAGAATTTTAATGGATCTGGTTTTAATAGGTTTCATAGGAAAAGTTCTTCAGATGAAGTTTTTAAACCAAGAAGAAATAATAATAACGTCAGATCATTTCACAACTCCAATTGGATGAGAAATATGAAAATGTTAGAGAATAAAATAGAGGATTTTAATCCAAATAAAAATAAAAATACACTTTTACCTCGGTCCATACAAAAAGATGTAGAAACTTGTGAAAAAATGGATATACCAGTGGTGGAAATTGAGTTATTTGATGAATTTACTCTACAAAACGAGTCAGTGTACTCGGGTTTACCCATTGTATTAAACAATTCTTCTTTCAAAATAATGGAGTCTAGTTCCTTACATATACCCCCTAGTGGGATAGTAAACTTAGAGGAGAATAGTTTGGTGGCATCTTCACTTTTAGGAAATCTAAGTTGCACATTAGGAATGCATATAAATAGTGGCAACAATGAACACATATTAAATAATTCACAGGTTCAAGTTAGTGAATCATTAGGGAATAATAGAGTAAATGTTCAGGCACCTTTACAGTTAGACACAATAGTGAATGGTCCATCTATAGAAGGTGAAGGGAATCCAGCAGTGATTAGTTCATCTATAGAGAATGAAGGAAACATAATTACATCGACTAATGATGAGTTCTTTGCACCCAATAATGATACACCTCTCGGTGATGCCACTGATAGTGAAGGAGATGTACCCACAAATAGTTTACATCCTAATTCTTCTTTTTTAGGGTTAAATCCAACTTTAAACATACACAGGACAGCAGAGGATACGATGTATGTCCAGGTACAAACATCAGCGAAAAAAAAAAAAATTTGAGAAGGTGATGCAGGGGGCAGCAGAGTAAAGTTAAGTACAGAATCAAACTCAGAAAACAAAAAAGGAAAATTGGAACTCAAAACAAGGACAATGTCCAGATAAAAGATCTTATAAAAATCTATAATTTATAGGATTATCAATTGAAAAAAAGTGAAATAAAACTACTTCAGAAAGGAATAAATTTTAGCCCCGACAATAAAGCTGATGACTTCACTATATTTAAAGATATAGAGAGGTTTATTAGAAAGTTAACATTGCGGAGATTTTTTATTAAAAATAAAAATGCTGATAAAACAGTTGAAAATCTAGAAACTGATATTATAGAACATGAGGAAGTTAGAAGTGATATTACAGTTGAATGTGATAATACACCAGCAGGAAGAACTTACTAAGGTAAAACCAAAATCAAAATTATTATACTGTACAATCCCAGTGGTATACTATATTAAGGTTCTTCCATGACTTAGTGGTTACGGGACCTTAGAAAAATGAAAAAATCTTCTTCCCAAAAAAAAAAAACAAAATTTATCCACAGAGCGATAAAAAAGTCGTGTTACTGATGTGGTAGAGGATCCCCTGACCACCACAAGCGATGGGTATAGAAGCCACGCGCCAGGAGCGGATTTCTAAGTAGGTCTGGTTTTCCACAGAGGAGCCCTCCACAAAGCGGGGATGGACCTTCTGGCGGGCGGATTACTACCACAGGGATCGCTAACCCCTGACGTGACTTGCTTGTGGTGGCAGCCAAGTTGTTGTGCGCGGAGACCCGCCCACCTATGCCTCCTTCACGGGACTATCTGTACAGTACGGCGGCATCGATGACCCCCCTGACCTGCTGCCGCTGGTACTTGTTGACCAGATAGCAACAGGCTTCAGAAGTGTCCTGACCACCCATTGAAAACCTACGCCAAGAGCCCTAAATTAACGCTATCCTCACTAGAGTGCACAGTGCACTATCGATACTGCAAAGGTGCTGGGTAAGGATGCATTCTTGAAATAGAGTCCGTTGCCCGGGGTGAGACCAATCAACCGGCGCACCTGTCCACCTTTAAAAATTTTTCCACGGCAGTGCCGCACCGAGGGACGGGAACAGGAGCGTGGACGGGTAAGTGAGCCCCAGGCGTGCCGGAGTTGGGTCCCGGCGCACCCGAGCGTGCGAGGCTGCGGCAACCGCCGCAGCAGGAGGTGCTGCGGCGTGCGGGGCTCCAAGCCCCTATGGAAGAGGCGGACTCTAGAAAAAGAAGGGTTCCTTGGTATCTGGCCTGGGAAAACACCGTTGCGAGGCGAATGGCGGGCCTTCAACTTGGAAAGGCTTCTTCGCGGCCGAGAGGCCACATTTTCCGGGTGGCATGTTTTTTTTATAAGAGCCAATATTGGGTGTCTACCCAACGTCGTAAAATGCGGAATAAATTGCCGGTAATAATTTGCGAAACCTAAGAAGCGAGTATGGCCCCGCAGGGCCAACAGATGGGTCGGGGCCCACTGTAGGACGGCGAGAGTTTAGTTGGGGATCATCCGCATGATACCCTATTCAGAGATTATGTTATCCAAGGAACAGTGAGGCTGTCGGTGAAATAGGCACTTTTGGCCAGTTTTTGCGTAAAGATGATTCTCGCCGCGTGGGTAAGGGCGTTTCAGGACCTGGCGCACATGCGACTGGTGGATTCCCAGATCTGGGTGAGAATACCCAGGATGTCATCCAAGTATACCACTACACAGACATATCTGGATTTCTCTTGAAAATGTCATGAGAACAAATTCCTGGAAGAGACGGCCGGACATTGCATAAACCGGAGAGGGCCAATCAACCCCAGATCTCAAAGTGCCCATCACGATTATTGAAGGCCTTCTTCCACGTTCGTTTCGCCGTTCTCCCGGGAGCCACAGGATGAGATTATTATCCGCCCCCCGCAAAATCTACATTTGGAGAAGACCTTGTCTCCCCCAGTAGGACGTGTCAAAGAGTTCCGTGATAAATAAGGGCAAGTAGAAGCGGGTACCTCTCAGCGGTTCTTTGAATGTTACTGATTTCATTATTTAGACCACGGTCAGTCAATGCATGGTCCCTTCTACCTAGAGGGATCCATCTATCTTCTCTTCACAAAGAAAAATCCGGCACCCATCTCTGAGAAGTAGAATTTGGCGGCTTATTAAACCCGTTACGTATATTTTCTTCCACAAAGGCCGACATCCTACGCCTGAGTTTCGGGTACTGAGAGCTGGTAATAATCCCTACCCCATGGGGGGGAACTAGTCACGGTTAGCAGGTCTAATGGGGCTATCATATGGGGCGAGAGGAGGAAGTGTCTCAGCTCGCTTCTCTCGGAGAAAATTTCTTGAAGTCCTGATAAGGTGTGCGGTAAGTCCAGGTAGTGGGCTTGAGAGAGGACTGCGGGAGGTCTGGTGCGCACCCGGGCTGGGTGCCAAATAAGACAACTAGACTGTCAGTCCGGGCCCCACTCAAAACTTCACTGCCGTCTTCCCAATCTCCATCAAAAGGGGCTTGATGGCTGTAGCCCAAAGGAACCCCCATACACAGTCCGAGGTAAGAAACCGGGTAGACACGAAGAACATTAACCTTGGTCCCTGTCTCAGGGCTCCTATTTGTAGGACCACTGGTTCAGGTCCGGTAGTTGATGGAGTCACTTAATAGTTCACCACACTGATGGAGGAGAAGACCAAAGGGTTTTTGGTCCTTAGGCGGGTAAAACCCACCGAGTGATCATACTTGGTCACCAACGAAGCATGCCATAAAGCTCCCAGCCGACCGTAATCCAGGAAGCCGACACTCGGAAACGAAAAAGGGGATTCCGGTTTGGGACGTGAACCAGAGCTGGCAAGCATGAGCCGTGGAGAGGGATTGCTCACCAGCCTTAGGTACGCCTCTGCCCACAAACCCTAGGTGCGTGGCCGCTTCCTCCCCCGGACGTTGGCAAAGAAGTGGCAACCCTACGTAGAGATGGTACGTGGGCTGCCACAGTAGATAGCACATGACTTCTTTCTCCCACTGCCGTCGGGCAAGCGCTTGTGGAGACAGTCGTGTAACTGTCCACTTGCAATGGCCTCTTCCAAGGCAGCTGGGAAGGAGGCAGTGGGGGAACCGCTGAAACACTGTGCCCAAGACGGGGTAGCGACGTGTTGATCTGGTTTCGCGTTCCATGGCGTGAGCTCCTCCCTGTCTCTCCAGAACGGATGTCTATGCGGGTGCCAGGTGTATGACTCACTTAACGACGTCCATGTAGGGTCCCCCGGGTGGAGAGGGCATCCTTAATCTGGCCGGAGAGGCCCTTCTTGAAAGTGCGCACAAGGCGCATCATTCCAAGCCAATTCAAGGCTAAGGTGCGAAATTGCACGGCGTATTCTGCCAACTGAGAGGAGTTCCCCCCTGCTGTAGATTTAAACAAAGCGGTTTTCAGCAGTACTACGGCACGGGCACGCTCCTCGAAGACATCTCGCGGAACTCCCTGCAAGAATGTCGCCAAAATCAGCTGTGAAAGGATCGCCTGGGTCCGCAAATTGGAGTCGCACCGCCAGGGCTTTTCCCCAGAGAGGAGACTTGATCCACGGAAGGCCACCGGCTTTGACCTTTTCCGGACGGGACCTGAACTAGCCATTAAGTTCCACGTGGAGGGCAACACTGGGTGATGAACCCCCTTCAGCCTTAGTTTTCCCCGTCAAACTGTTCGTTGGCATGGGACAAGCGGAGTTTAGGGCCTGCTGATGTCCCCCAGAATGACTTGCTGCTGGCTTGAGCCCACGGCCGGGCCTGTTTTGTTTGCAGCTGAGTGGCCAGGAGCTGGCTTGCATCACAAAAAGTAGTCAAATGGTTCAGCTGATGCTCTTTGGGCTGCGGATTCTCTTAGAGTTGCGATCCACGGTGGTAGTGAAGATCGAGACCGCTCGGTAGAGCACCTTGGCCGGGATCCCATGGCCGAATCGAACTTTACGGATGTGGTAATTGGTGATCCTCCTGGACCACACAATCGATGGTATAAGCCGACGCCATGGAGCGGGAGTCTAAGTAGAGGTACCGGTTTTTCACCAGAGCCCGCCACAAAGCTGGATGGACTTGCTGCGGGGCGGAATTACTACCGAGGTCGCTAACCCCGACTCGGAACTTTGCTTTTTTGCGGTGGCAGCCGATGTGTTGCGCGGTACAAAAACGTGAAAGCAGCGCTCGTAGTCGGGGGGACAGGCAGAAAGTCAGGGACAGGCGGCAATGGGTCGGGGTCACGGGACGGAGGCAGAAGGTACGGTACACAGTAACCGGAACAAGACACTTTAGGAACGCTTCCTCTCAAGGCACAGTGCATTAGTCGTACGGCAAAGGTGCTGGGGAAGGAAGGCAAGTACTTAAATAGGGTCCGTGCCCGTGATACCAATCACCAGGCACTGTCCCTTTAAATTTTCCTCCCCTTCCGCAGTGCCGCGGCGCCGCTGCGCTAGAGCGCGCATTGCACCCTGGCCGGCATGCAGGTCGCGCGAACGGAACTGAACAGGAGCGTTGACGGGTCAGTGAGTCCCCCTCTATCCGATTATTGAAAAAAACCCGGCGGCCTCGAGCGACGTGCTGGCGGCACCTGGCCGCAGCAAGGAGGATGCAGCAGCGTTGCTTGTGTCCTGCGACCGCTACAACGGTGTCGCAGGGACACCCGTAACAAAAGCTTTGATTACTTTAACGTATAACAGCAAAATTGTGAAGAAGTGTGGACAAAGTAGTACAAAGTACTACTGTAGTAGTACAAAATTATGAAGATTATCATGCTGAAGCCTTAAAAATTCTTAATGACACTTTTTATTCTAAAAAGGTAGATTCAAGTGTGTATGATAATTTTACAAAAAACTTTTAGTGATTTTATTAATCATCGCATTTGACTCGGTGTAATTGAAAAAAATGAAAAACTGTTTTTATTAATAAAAACCCTACTACAGACCACACTTTTAAAAACCAACCTGCCTAAGTGGCATAAGAATCAAACGAAAACCCCCCATGTAGACCTAGTTATTTCGGGGTATTATAGGATCTTTATATCTAATTTATCTTCATTTCATATAATCTTTACAACCTGCAACCTTAAGTGAACTAACTAAAAGTTATATCAAAGATTCAGGACGCATGCTTTGGTGAACTGTAAATTTATAATATGGATACTCAGAATTATATTTATTCTCTACATGTGATTGTCACTCTTTCATGTATATACAAATATTTGCCATTACATTTGGACTTGAGGCGGCTTTACTTTTTTAGATAGGTGATATTTTAAATTTATCTTCACATTTTTAAGTGGTTTTTAAATTCGATGTCAGAAATTATTTTTTAAAAAATAACTTTTTTGAGTAATTAACACTCCACTATCGCCCGACTTTCACCAGCAGGTTGGCACTGCGATGGGGAGAGAGTTGCCGTCCATCCATTGCCAACCTTTATGGGAGGCTTATGAAAATGGTATTTTATTGACTCTTATTTTAATCCGTTTTTTAAAAGAGAATACGCTTTTATAAAACGTTTATTGATGATTCCTGCTTTTTATATGGTATGGTACTGGAGAAAAGAAATTAAACTTTTATGAGTATTTTTAAACAATAATTTTCCTAGGGGTATTTCCCTTTACGAGAAAATTATAGTAGGAGAGAAAATAGTGTTTCCTTAATTTATGTCTATTTAATGAATACAATAAAAAAGTATCTAAAACAAATTTTATAATCCACGGACGTCAAAAAGCTATTTATCTTTATCAATCCAACCACTGATCGTGTTGTATTAGAAATATCCCGAACGGTCATACCGGTCGTAACAGAAAAAAATTGCACTTAGATGTGGATTCACAACTGATTTCTTACAAATAAATTTTAAGCCGGAAAGGTTATCCTGATTCTTTTGTGGATTCAGGGTGAAGCAATAAAACGAGCGAGTTCCTCAAACACAAAGCAATATTTAGATCCATCTAATGAAAAGCACGCAAAAAATGTGGATTGACAAATAATATTTAGGATTCATTACTACTTTTAGCTCCCAACATAATGTGAGGGTTAAGACAGCTTCTTTAATAAACACTGGGATTTTTGTGAAACTGGGACCCATATTATTCATGAGTATTTTACCATAAAAGCCCGAATTAACTTTTCCGTAAGTAGCAGCGAGCTATTAAAAAATAAAATTGCTTAAGCTGCCGTTCGAGATTAAAATAATAAAAACATAGCAAGGTGAATAATGTTGCGGAACATATAAAAATAGTAAGAATCGTACCCCATTTGTGAGGTCATATATTATGCAAATGTAGGTGACATGATTATTTAAGTGAAACAATTTTTGTTCTTACAATACAGGTGTGAAGTTTTCCCTATTAAGACCATTTAACTTTTCATCCTCATGTCATTATAATATGTATTAACATGATTATTGTTGAAGCAGAAAGTTATTTTACAAACCGGCTAAAGCAATATCGACCGAAACAAGAACCACCACTAAAACCATACCCTTCGCCACCCCCCCCCTCCAACCCGCTCGGAGTTCTCAAACCTTCGTCACTGATATATAAAAACCCCTGCTTTGAATTGAACCCCAACATTTTCCGAGACCAACCAATTGTAAAAAATATATAACCAGCGAATCCCTGATTGTGTTTAACAACAAATAAGCTACCACGTGAAAAAGGTTTATGTATATTACAATACTTAATACAATTAAAAGCCGCACATGTTATAATGAAATTCGGGATGCGTTTAGGACTAGGTTAAGAGTATTGTGACACATATAAGTATTATATCTTGTCTTTTTTTAGATCAAGTTTTAGATATAGATATCAATTTTTAGTTTTAATAATTATATATTTATAGATGTAAATTTTTTTACCTTTAAAATTTAATTTCCCCCAAATTTTCTTCATGTATTATCCTTTTTTTTCTTTGTTTTGTTTTGATTTGTTTGTTTTTGTTTTGATTTGTTTTTTTTTGTGTTGTTAAAAAGTATTATTTGCTTAATTTAGTTTGTTTCCGGGGGCCCCACTATTAAGATTTTGTCAGTATTTTTGCCCGAAGAAGGGGAGAGAGATATATCCGTGAAATCTTTGCAAAGCGTATATTTTTTTTATCCTTAAAAAAAACTGATAAATTTAAAAGTTGGTTTATAGTTTTTTATTAACCCCCAATTTTTTTTTAGGGGCCACGGGGGGAATAATTTTTTCAAACACAAGTCTTTGTGTTTAAATTTCTCATTACCCACGGAAACTGGAAGGGCGATGAACGTTTTGGATTCCCGGCTGCTTTAATGGGTGCGGCCCCTCCCCTTCACAGAAGGAGCTTGGAAATTATACCAATTATCCAACACAGGGTAAACCCCTGTTTTGTACAGCTCAGAAAGGTGAGCAGCAACTTTTGTTTGTTTCACAACCAAAATTTTATTCATAACGCCCATTGTTCTTTTGTGTTTGTCCTCTTCCCCTTTTTCCCGAGGGATCTGTTTTTCAGCAGAGTTCGGGTTAATCTTGAGAACGTGAAAAATTAAAAAGTTACAGCTGTTGAAACGCAAGGAGGCAAAAACTAAAAAAATGTTCTGGTCATTAACTACTTTTCAGGCATTTGGCTTAACCCCTTCCCGACATTGGACCTATGCATACGTCTTAGTGGGAAGTACATTCCTGCAAATGGACGTATCCATATGTCCTGGCGATCTTGCGGGCTTATGAGCGAGCCCCACACTATCGCGACATGGGACCAGCGGTAATCATGCCTCATCACCCGCGGCCGGAGTGAGCTCCACCCGTGGGTGTTTAACCCCTTAGCTCCAACGATCAATTAAGATTGTCAGAGCTAAGTCGCAGGCAGGAGGAGGGAGCTCCTCCTGCCTGCTCCTCGGCGCGCTGCTGCACGATAGTGCGGCAGCAATCTCCTACCAGACGGCCCTGGGAAGTGAAAGTCACTTCCCGGGTCGTCTGTGACGTCACTATGCCCACAATGCATTGTGTGATTGGTGATTTACAGTTACCATGGCAACCAGTACACAGCAGCAATGCTGTGTACTGGTCTACTATTGTAACAGCAATCTGAAGATTGCTGTTACAAATCCCCTCTGGGGAAAAGTGAAAAAAAAAGTGTAAAAAGTGAAACATAAACACAAAAAATCAAATAAAAACCCGTACATAACCCTTTTCCCCTATACAAAGCCAATCGCCCCAAAAAAGATAAAAAATAAATAAAGTACCCATATTTGGTATCGCCGCGTGCGTAACAACCCTCCGTGCGTAACATGTTATATTAATTAACCCACATGGTGAATGCAGTTAAAAAAAACAAAAAAGTACAATCAAAGAATCAAAGATTTTGTTCATGCCGCAGCACATAAAATGGAATAAAAAGCGATGAAAAACTCATATAAACACTGTTGTACCAATTAAAACGTCAATTCATCCCGCAAAAAAAAGTCCTTACTCGTCTCTGTATACGTAAAAATAAAAAGGTTATGGCTCTCAGAAGATAGCGATGCATAAATATTGTTTAACACAATAAAACACTTTTTTTGTGCTTCAACATAAAAAAACTATATAAAATTGGTATTGCCTAATCGTATCGACCCACAGAGTAAAGTTAAATTGTCATGTATACTGCACGTTGAGCACTGTTAAAAATAAAAATAAAAATCACCACTAAGATTGCAGTATTTTCGTCACCCTGCCTTCCAAAAAATGGATTTAAAACTGATCACAAAGTCTTGACCCCCAATATATGATACTAATAAAAACATCAACTCATCCCGCAAAAAACAAGCCCCTGCACATCTCCATGCACAGAAAAATAAAGTGATAGCTCTCAGACTACGGCGATGCAAAAACGCGTTTTCTGTTGTGACCGGCGCCCGCGACTCCTCCTGCGGGCGCCGGTGCAGCTCTGCCCCGGTCCCCGGGACGAGTGCCGCCGCTGCCCGGGTGTCGGGCGGCGGGCGCACTCGCCGTCCGGCGCGCCAGTACTTACCCGGCCGCGCTCCTATGTCCCTGCAGCCTCCTGCTGTCCGGCGCGCGCGTCCCTGTGATCTAAGGCGCGCGCGCGTCGGCTCTGTGAGATTTAAAGGGGCAGTGCGCCGGCAATTGGGTAATTGCCGGGCACTGCCTCTATTTCACCTGGGCGCTTCCACCCGCTCCCTGCTGAATCTTTAGTGCCTTGCCTATCGAGAAAGCGTTCCCTATTGTCTCGTCCTGATCTACCGTGTACCGTGTCCTCGCTACCGTCTCTCGACCACGAATCTCTGCCGCCTGCCCTGACCACCTGCCTGTCCACGGCCACAAACCATAGCTGCCTGCCCTGACCTTCTGCCTGACCCCGACTACGAGCCTGCCTGACGATTTTGCACCACGCTATACTTCGGCTGCCACCGCAAGCAAGTCACGTCAGGGGTAACGACCTGGTAGACTCCCGCCGCAGCAAGTCCATCCCGCTTTGCGGCGGGCTCTGGTGAAAACCGGGACCTACTTAGATTCCGTTCCCTGGCGTGGCTTACACCATCGCTTGTGGTGGTCCAGTGGATCCACTTCTCGTCCAGAACCGTAACAGTAAGATCCGGCCATGGATCCCGCCAAGGTACCACTGCCCAGTGTGGCGGACCTCTCTCGCGTGGTGACCTGACAGTCTCAGCAACTGGCCCAGCAGGGGCAACAGCTGGATCAGTTGACCGCCATGGTGCAGCAGCTCGTCACCACCCAGCAGCAACCTCCACCTCCTCCTGTGGCCGCTCCCGCTCCGGCAATTCCACTGACTCCGTTGGGAACCAAGCTCCGTTTGTCGCTGCCTGCCAAATTTGACGGTGATCCCAAGCTCTGCAGGGGTTTTCTCACCAGTGTACCATGCACATTGAGGTAATGGGGGACCAATTCCTGTCTGAACGTTCCAAGGTGGTCAGCCTGTTGTCCGGGAAGGCCCTGGCCTGGGCTACACCTCTATGGGACAGGAGCGATCCTGTGACTGCGGATCTGCATGCCTTCCTCGCTGAATTCCGCAGTGTCTTCGAGGAGCCAGCCCGAGCATCTTCTGCAGAGACGGCACTCTTGAACCTACGCCAGGGTGAAACTTCAGTCGGAGAGTACGCAGTACAGTTTCGCACCCTGGCATCAGAGTTGTCCTGGAATGACGCCGCCCTGCGCGCCACCTTTAAGAAAGGCCTTTCCAGCAGTATCAAGGACGCCCTTGCCGCAAGAGATTTGCCATCCTCTTTAAGCGAATTAATCCACCTGGCCACTCGCATTGACGTGCGCTTCGCAGAGAGGCAAGAAGAGCTCCGCCAAGATCGCGACCTGGCGCGACCCCGCCGTCTGCCACGCCTGGCTCCAGTGTTCCAGAGGTCTCCACTACCGCTTCCTCTACCATCTGAGGAGGAACCCATGCAGGTGGATCAAGTCCACATTTCTGAGCAGGAATTATCCCGTCGGCGCGCACAGAAGCTATGTCTGTACTGCGCCAGTCCGGATAATTTTCGGAGGAGCTGTCCGCTTCGCCCCCAACGTCCGGGAAACGCCCGCACCTAGGCTATGTTGGGGAGGCATCCCTAGGTGAGAACTCTTCCTCCCCACGCCTGACTATGCCGGTGGAGATCAGGACTGACTCGGGTCTTGTATTCCAGGCTCCTGCGTTCCTGGACTCCGGTTCCGCCGGGAACTTTATCCACACCGCCCTTGTATCCCGTTACCAGCTTCCTGTGGTTAGTCTGGAGAAGCCGTTGGTGATATCCTCCGTCACAGGGGAGCTGCTTGGAGACGCCATCCGGTACAGGACCAAGCCGGTGACCCTCCACGTGGGCGCCCTGCATAAGGAGAAGATCTCCCTCTATGTACTGTCTCGGTTTTCCTACGATCCTGTTGGGGCTCCCGTGGCTGCAGCGCCATGCATCTACGCTTAAATGGATGACAGGCGAGGTCGTGCATTGGGGACCTGACTACTGGAACTCTTGTCTGGTGGCACCTCGCCCGGTGCGCTCCGTTCCTTCCCAACCGTCCTCCAGGCCTCTGCCAGGTTGCCTACGGAATACCGGGATTACGCGGACGTCTTCTCAGGAGAAGCAGGCCGAGAGCCTTCCGCCTCATCGCCCCTATGACTGCCCTATCGATCTACTGCCGGGAGCCAGTCCTCTAGGGCAGGGTTTACCCACTGTCAGTACCGGAGACCCAGGCCATGTCGACCTACATTCGGGACAACCTGCAGAAGGGCTTTATACGCAAATCCTCCTCCCCGGCGGGGGCAGGATTTTTCTTCGTGCAGAAGAAAGATGGCTCTTTACGGCCGTGTATCGACTATCGGGGCCTTAACAAAATCACGGTGAAAAACCGCTATCCCTTGCCGCTGATCACGGAACTGTTTGACCGGCTTCGCGGAGCAAAAATTTTCTCCAAGTTTGACCTGCGAGGGGCCTACAACCTCATCCGCATTCGAGAGGGGGATGAGTGGAAGACTGCTTTTAACACACGGGATGGACACTTTGAATATCTCGTCATGCCCTTCGGTCTGTGCAATGCCCCAGCAGTCTTCCAAGAATTTGTGAACGATATCTTCCGGGATCTCCTTTACACGTGTGTCGTGGTCTACCTAGACGACATTCTGGTGTTCTCTGCCGATGTGGAGACTCATCGCTCTCATGTCCGCCTGGTATTGGAGCGGCTACGGGCCAACCACCTCTACGCTAAATTAGAGAAATGTCTCTTCCACCAGACCAGCCTCCCGTTCCTTGGTTACGTCATCTCGGACCGCGGGTTACAGATGGATCCTGCCAAGTTGTCGGCTGTCTTGCAGTGGCCCCGGCCGGTGGGCCTACGAGCTATACAATGCTTCCTGGGCTTCTCAAATTACTATCGTCAGTTTGTCCTGCATTATTCTACCTTGGTGGCACCTATCATTGCACTTACCAAGAAGAACTCCAACCCTAGGCAGTGGCCGCCAGAGGCCGAAAAGGCATTTGCTCAACTTAAGGCAGCCTTCGCCTCTGCGCCCATCCTGACCAGGCCTGATTCCGAGAAGCCATTCTTTCTGGAGGTGGATGCCTCCTCGGTCGGGGCTGGCGCAATTCTGACGCAGAAGGGACCTAAAGGCAAGATGGTCACCTGTGCTTTCTTCTCCAAGACTTTCTCCCCTGCGGAGAGAAATTACACCATCGGAGACCGGGAGTTGCTGGCTATCAAGCTAGCCCTAGAAGAGTGGCGTTATCTTCTGGAAGGCGCACGCTACCCCATCACCATTTACTCCGACCATAAAAATCTTCAATACCTCCAATCGGCCCAACGCCTCAACCCACGTCAAGCCAGGTGGTCCCTGTTTCTTCTCGCGCTTCAAATTTCCAGATACATTTTCGGCCAGCAGAGAGAAAGTCAGGGCCGATGCGCTCTCCCTGTGTCTCCGATTGTGTTGGGTGAGGAGGGCATGCCCAGCATATAATTTCCCCTGAACGCCTGATCTCGGTGGCTCCAGTAGATCTGCGAAAGGTTCCTCCAGGGAAGACTTATGTCCGTCCTGCGCTCCGCAGGAGAATTTTGAAATGGGGACACTGTTCTCTTGTGGCTGGTCACCCAGGAGCATGCAAATCCTTCCTCCTAATCTCTCGTTTTTACTGGTGGCCAGAGCTTGCTAGGGACATCAAGGATTTCGTGAAGTCCTGCATTACTTGTGCTCGTAACAAGACTCCTCGCCACAAACCCGCGGGTTTGCTCCAGCCTCTGCCCATCCCTAGGGCCCCTTGGACTCATGTGGCAATGGATTTCGTCACGGATCTGCCTCCCTCTTCGGGCAACACGGTCATCTGGGTGGTCGCGGACCGTTTTTTCGAAGATGGCGCACTTTATCCCGTTGCCAGGGCTGCCCTCTGCCCCCCAGTTGGCCAGCCAGTTTTTTCTCCACATCTTCCGCCTACACGGACTTCCGCAGCACATTGTCTCGGATCGGGGGTCCAATTTGTGTCGAGGTTCTGGCGGGCCCTCTGCTCTCGGTTGCAGGTGAACCTCGATTTCTCTTCTGCCTACCACCCGCAGACGAACGGCCAAGTGGAGAGGATCAATCAGATCCTGGGGGGCTATTTACGACATTTTGTCTCGGCTCGACAGGATGACTGGGCCAGCTTACTTCTTTGGGCGGAGTTTTTTTTAACTCCCTGAAGTCGGAATCCACTGGAACCTCGCAATTTTTCATCATCTATGGCCAGCATCCCCGCCCTCCATTACCATTGTCTCCACCATCAGAAGTGCCGGCAGCGGATACTTTTGCCCAAGATATGGTGTCCATTTGGAAACAGACGCGCCAGTCTCTGCAGCATGCATCCGCACGCATGAAGGTCCAAGCGGACAAGAATAGAAGACCCTCCCCAGTGTTTTCGCCTGGCGACAAGGTCTGGCTATCGGCCAGATATATCCGGCTGAAGATCCCCTCGTACAAATTGGGGCCCCGGTACGTAGGACCATTTGAAGTACTCGCCCGCATCAACCCGGCTGCCTACAAACTCCGGCTCCCACCCACAATGCGTATTCCCAAACTCCTTCCATGTCTCCTTGTTGAAGCCTGTGGTCCTGAACCGTTTTTCCCAGAGGATCAAGCCTCCATCTTCTGAGCGGAGGCCGCCAACATCTTCATTGTAAATGAGATCCTAGACATGAAGACCATCAAGGGAAGGCGGTATTTCCTGATTGACTGGAAGGAGTTTGGTCCTGAGGAGAGATCGTGGGAGCCAGAGGACACCATCTTGGACCGTGAGTTGTCGCAGAGATTCCTCAGGCCAGAAGAAGGGTGAGAGCATAAGGGGGGGGGGTACTGTTGCGACCGACGCCCCGGACTCCTCCTGCCGGGCGCCGGCGCAGCTCTCCCCGCCGGTCCCGGGACGAGTGCCAGCCGCTGCCCGGGTGTCGGGTGGCGGGCACACTCGCCCTCCGGCACGCCAGTACTTACCCGGCCGCGCTCCTGTGTCCCTGCAGCCTCCTGCTGTCTGGCGTGCGCGTCCCTGTGATCTAAGGCGCTCCCTGTGAATTAAAGGGGCAGTGCGCCGGTAATTGGGTAATTGCCGGGCACTGCCTCTATTTCACCTGGGCGCTTCCGCCCACTCCCTGCGGATCTTTAGTGCCTTGCCTATCGAAGAAAGCGTTCCCTATTTGTCTCGTCCTGATCTACCGTGTACCGTATCCTCGCTTCCGTCTCTCTTGACCACAAATGCTCTGCCGCCTGCCCTGACCAGCCTGCCTGTCCACGACCACGAACCATAGCTGCCTGCCCTGACCTTCTGCCTGACCCGACTACGAGCCTGCCTGACGATTTTGCACCACGCTATACTTCGGCTGCCCACCGCAAACAAGTCCACGTCGAGGGGTAACAGACCTGGTAGACTCCCGCCGCAGCAAGTCCCCTCCCGCTTTGCGGCGGGCTCTGGTGAATACCAGGACCTACTTAGATTCCGGTCCCTGGCGTGGCTTACACCATCGCTTGCGGTGGTCCAGTGGATCCACTTCCGCGTTCGGAACCGTAACATTTTCCTTTTTGAATAAAAGTGTTTTTATTGTGTAAAGGCAGTAAAACCTAAAAAATATACAAATTGGGTATTGCTGTAATTGTTTCAACATGCTGAGTAAAGCTAGGTCATCTATACCACACGGTGACTGCTGTAAAAAATAAAAATAAAAACCCTACCAGGAATGCTGTATTTTGTTCAAAATGTCTCACAAAAACCTTAATAAAAAGTGATCAAAGCGTCATATACACCCCACAATCACACTAATAAAAACGTCAAAACATCGCAAAATAAAAGCTCATAATCAGCTCCGTATACAGAAAATGTTATGGCTGTTGGAATAGAACAACAGAGAAACACAATTTTTTATCAACCTATTTCTATTGTGTAAAAGTAATAAAACATAAAAAAACTATATAAAATTGATATCATTACAATCGTAGCGACCCCCATAGTAAATTCATCCTGTCATTTATCCTGTACAGCGAACACTGTAAAAATGAAGCCCAAAAAGCAATGGCAGAACTGCATTTTCCCCCCATTTTCATGGCCCAATACTAAAAAACACTAAGTAAAACCTCTGCACCCAAAATGCACAGTACACCCTTAGATGAGATCCCTGAAAGGTGTTGAATACAAAATGGGAAGGTTTAACTTCTGGAAGGTTTCGCCTGTTCTGCTTCTTTGGAGGCTTTGCAAATGTGACATGGCCCCACCAAAATCTGCATTCCAAAAGCCAAATAACACTCACTTCTTTGTATGTGTCCAAAAGGCATGTCAGGGTACATAAACAGAATATTGCCGAACTTGGAAGAAATTGTGTAACAAAATTTGGGGTGCTTCTTTTCCAAGATTCCTTGTAAAAATTAAACATTTTCAGCTAAAATTGTAGATTGTTGGAAATTTTTTTTTTCATTTTCACAGCCTAACACTAAAAAAAATTGTGAAACACCTGTTGGGTCGAAACACTACACACGAAACACTACACACCTGGATATATTCCTTAAGGGGTGTAGTTTCCAATATGGCGTCTTTTTAGGGGTGTTTATTAAGTTTTAGCACCGTAGGGTGTCTGCAGACCTGAGATGGCCCCTAAATAAAATCTTAATGAAAATGAGACCCCAGAGTCAAGTAGGTGCTCCTCCTATTCTGGGGTTTGTGGTTGAGCCAAATAGCGCACTAGGGCCACATATGGAATATCTCTGAAAACAGTAGAATCTGGGGAATCAATATTAAGTTGCATTCCCTGATCACATCTACCGTGGTCTTGTGAATAATGGATAAAAATTGAAAATCTGCAAAAAAGTGAGAATTTGAAATTTCACCTCCAATCTGCTTTAATTCCTATGAAACACCTAATGGATTAATAAACTTCCTAAATGCTGTTTTGAATACTTTAAGGTGTGTAGTTTCTTAGATGAAGTCATTTATGGGGGTATCTTACATACAGGCTAATCAAAATCACGTTAGAACTGGACTGGTACCTAAAAAAATGTATCTTGCAGATTTTCTTAAAAATTACTACTAAATTTCTAAGCCCCGTAATGTCGTAACATTTAAAAAGAATGATGCCAACCTACAGTGAACTTGGTAGATGCTAGGTATAAACTATTTTGAGTGTAATAACTATCTGTCTTACACACATACATTTCTGAAGTTTGAAAATGGTAAATTTTCCACATTTTTCCCAATACTTTGTTATTTTTCATAAATAAACAAGGACGTTTTGGACCAAAATTTCTTACTAGCTTTAAGCACAACATGTCACGAGAAAAAATTCTCTGAATCACATGGATAAGTAAAAGTGTCAAAAAGTTATTCTCACATAAAGTGACACATGACAGATTTAAACAATGGGGCTCTGTTAAGGGGTTAAAGAGAACCTGTGAGATCTCCTGACATGTCCATTTCTGTAAATTCTTGTGTTAACCTGTGAAATAAAAACCCTGGAGCATCTTCTCTTAATCTGTCAGCTGGGTATTACCAATCGGGGGAGGAGGAGGTTCCTTAACTGTCTGACATTGTCCAATCAGTGCTGACAGTCAATTTGAGTCACCTGTTTGAAAACTGTAAGGTTATGTTTACATGGCATAAATTTGCACATGTAAATTTACACGTCAAATGAGCTTCAAAATAGACCTAGTGAGAAGCATATTTTGAAGTGAAAGTGTAGAGCATTTTTAGTGGCGTTTGTGTGCCAAAAAATATGCTTCGCCACTGTTTCTATGGGCTTTTACTGGTGTAATTGCCTTAAGAATAAACAAGGCACTTACATTTCCAAAATATGCGGTGCACTTACACTAATAAAATAATCGTTGTATGAATGACTACTGCATAGAACATTGTCGTATTTTGGAGCATATTTCAGCGCAAAATAAACCCCCAAAACAAGAGTAAATTTACGCCATGTGAACATAACTTACCATTGAATGATTCAGTACTACATTTCTGTCAGAATGGACAACCCCTTTAAGGGCAATTTAAAAATAGACAAATTGATAAGTACTTGTCCTTGTAATTTATCAAATAGTAGATTCTCAATATATACCCGTGTAATTTATACAAAGACCTGCATTCATTATATAATCACTCTTTAGTTTTTTAGCACCGATAACAGAAAATATATATAATTTATGTTTTCAGGCTGTGGAGGACAATTCTACTCATCACTGTTCGGAACCTCTAGATACTGTCTTCTTCCCCTTAATGTCAAATCTTAGACTATAAAACATATTTAAATCTCAAATGCAGTGCAGTAAAAATATAAATTGATGATAATAAGCTCCAGAACATATGTCCTTTTTGATCATTAAGATTTTTTGATTAAATGATTTATTTTATAAACTGTCACTGTAATTTATTGTTTTTTTTTTAAATTGCTTATGAGCCAAAAAATTACTTACAGGATTTCTAATGCTCCATTAGTTAAAAAGTTAATAGTTATAATATAAATGAAGACAATGCTATCATTTCAAATACTTCAACTTGGTTTTCCCACGTGGCTGTTTTCACTCTTCACAGCCAGCTTCAGGATCCCACTTCCAAGCCAGGCTGTGGGCTGATCTACAGCAGTGACTGACATTTCAGCTCTGCGAGCTCCTATTCATAGCTGTGCCTGTATCTCCACTGATGATGTAGGGCTTGTGAAAAAATGACACTGTCCAAGTAGGATTTCTGACTACAAATGTGATATAGCAGACGTGTATTTGCGATGAGAGGATGTTTCTAGTGAGAGACAAAAACTTACATGCTGCTAAGACACACTGTTAGCTACTGATTAATTCTGATTCAAATACACAGATATGTGATCTGCAGACTTGACAAGATGGTGCAAGCTTCTGGAGACTGGCTAGGCCACTCCATGACCTTAATGTGCTTGTTTTTGAGCCACTCCTTTGTTGCCTTTACTGCAGGTAACAAGTTGATTAGGAGCATCTAACTAGTCTGTAGGAGCCAGAACTCTTAATGATTGGTGGGGGATCAAATACTTATTTCTCTCAGCAAAATACAAATAAATTTATATAATTTATACAATAATTGATTTTCTGGATTTTATTTTTGATTGTCTATCTCTCAATGTTAAAATTAACCTACCCTTAAAACTATAGACTGTTCATGTCTTTGTCAGTGGGCAAACTTACACAATTAGCAAGGGATCAAATAATTATTTCCTTCACTGTATATACTAGGTATGTGTCTTTCTAGTTTATACCACTTCTCCTTCAGTATCCTTGGTATACACAATTCATTCCATCCTCTATCCACTGATCTCACTATTTAACTCATATGTCTCCTATATTGCCCTCTCTCAAATTTCCCTGATTTTCCTTTTCTCCTTCTTTGCTTCCTGGCCTTTTTGTTTCTCCCTTTTGTCTTCAGGTATCCCTTTCTATATCTTTACTCCCTTTTTTTGCTCTATGGAGTCGCTTCTTCTTCTCATTATTTTTCGTCTCTCCTTCTCCACTGTATTCTCTGGTTTGTTGATCAGTTTAAATGTATACTATGGATATACTGTATGTCTTACTTGCATTTTATCTTGTAGATGTCTCTTGATAAAGGCACCAGTGCCGAAACGTTTACACTATTTGACATCATAATCATCTGACATCTCTGTAATACCTATGACATTTTTCTGATCTGAATTTGTATCTGTGCAGTAATTTCAACATTGTGATCGACCCATGCTTTTAGCATATAATCCATATACTAGATATATATCTAATACATTTACTTTTAATAGCATTACCTTTGGTGTGCAGTGGATATTTTTTTAAACTTACTGTCAGACCTTGTGGTCTTTTCCACCCACCCTACTCTCCCCTATCCTAGGTGTACATGACTATTATACCACTAATACAAAAAAAAAATCAATGGGCAACATGTGTGAACATGGCGCCGACTCACCACTCCTAAATCGCTATAGAGAAATGTTGAATGCAACAGTATGTATGAACCTGTCGCACTGCGGTTCCTAAATGTGAGGCATTATAAGTGTTGTGCATCATAACTTCGGCCCATGCTAAACAAACTCCTATTGCACATAGACAAAAAAATATCCAATTTTTCAAAAATAACACCACAAAAGTATAAACTAAGTTATGTTAATTATAACACTCCATAAAATTATATAATCTAAAACTAATCTAAAATTAAATGATCTAAAAATAATATTAAATTACCGTATATACTCGAGTATAAGCCAAGTTTTTCAGCACAAAAAATATGCTGAAAAATCCGACCTCTGCTTATACTCGAGTCACTGTTGGCACTCCGGAGCTGCGATGGCCCGTGCGCAGGCAGGGACACTTCTGCTACATGCAACTCCTTAGGGAGCACATATAGCAGAATCCCGAGTACAGCCGACTGCGTACGGGCACTGCGGTGGCCTGGGCGCTGTCGGTGATCTCGTCACTTGTATGCGACTCCTCTGGAGCGCATACAGGAGAAGATACCACTGCGGAGCAAAGAGCAAGCGCTCCCTGCTCCGCAGTGGACTCCGGACAGCCGCAGTCTAGTGGCTGTCCGGGGTTTCCGGCACAGGCAGCATGTGTCATCACGCTGCGTGCGCGGCCTGATGACATCACCCTGCCTGTGGCGGGAAGACTGAGCGGAGCACCCTGGAGGCGGAGCAGCGAGGAGCGAGGTAAGTGGTTTTTTTCAGATTTTTTCTTCTTTTTTTTTTTAAACCGTGCCTATATCCTGCCTATGGGGAACCTATACCTGTCTATAACCAGCCTAAGGGGACATATAACTGCCTATAACCAGCCTAGGGGACCATACCTCCTGGGGGAAAATATACCTCCTATAACCAGCCTGGGGGGCACATAAACTCCCTATAACCACCTATGGGACCAAACGCCTGGGGGGGAATATCCACTAAAAACCACCTGGGGGGGACATATAACTGCCTTACCAGCCTATGGACCTATACCTGTGGAGGACATACACCCCCGGGCCACTTTATTGGGTTAAACCTGCCCAAATGCTCGTTAACACTTAATTTCAATCGGGCCAATCACTTGGGGGGCAACTCGTGCATTTAGGCTGTAACATGGTCAAGACAATCTCCTGCATTTCAAACCGAGCATCAGAGGGGAAGAAAGGTGATTGAGTCCCTTTTTGAACGGGGGGATGGTTGTTGTCCCAGAAGGGCTGGTCTAGTATTTCAAAACTGCTGATCTCCTGGGATTTTTACGCACAACCATCCTGGGGTTTACAGAGAATGGTCCAAAAAAGAAAAAACTCCATAGCGGCAGTCCTGGGGGGGAAATCCTTGTTGATGCCAGGGTCAAAGGAGAAGGGGAAAAGACGGGTTCGACTGATAGAAAGGCAACAGTGATCAAATAGCCCCCCGTTTCAACCAAGGAAAGGCAGAAGAGCATCTTGAACGCACGTACGGCGAACTTTGAGGCAGTTTTGGCTACACGCGAAGACCCCCCACCGGGTGCCACCCTTTCAGCTAAGAACAGGAAACTGAGTCCAATTTTCCAAGCCATCGAAATGGACTAAAGATTGGAAAAAAGTTGCCCGGTCGATGAGGGCCCCGATTTTTGCTGCGACATTCGGGGTGGAGGGTCAGAATTTGGCGTCAACAACAGAAAGCATGGACCATCCCCGCCTTGTATCAACGGTTTTTAGGCTGGTGGTGGTGGTGTCTGGTGTGGGGGGAAAATTTTTTTTGGCACTCTTTGGGGGCCCCCTTGGTACCAATTTAGCATCTTGCAACCCTTGTTGAATCTATTCCCGAAAATTGAGGCAGTTCTGAAGGCAAAAGGGGGGCCCAACCCCGTTACTAGCATGGGCCGGGAGTGTATACCTGCCTAAACCAACCTAAGGGGTCAAACCTGCCTTTAACCAGCCCCCGGGAGACCTATACCTGCCTATAACCAGCCAGGGGGAATATACCGCCTATAACCACCTAGGGGACTAACCGCCCTATAATCTACCTATTTGGGGCATAACCTACCTATAACCAGCCTAGGGGGACATTTTAAAATGCCTAAACCAGCCCAGGGGGACAAAACGCCTATAACAAGCCTAGGGGACACAACTGCCCCATAATCCCTGGGGGATTATACCGGGCCTATAAACTGTTAAGGGGGCATATACCTGCCTAAATCTGCCTATGGGACTAACCCGCCTATAACCTCCTATGGAGCCTATACCTGCCTAGGGGGAAAATATAACCCGCCATAACCTCCTATGGGGACAAATTTTCCGCCCCATATTGGCCAGGGGGGCTTTTAAAAGCCTATCCTCCCATACAGCCCTATGAGAGACATTAAACTGCCTATACCTGCCTATATTGGTCTATGGGGGACATTAAACTGCCTATACCTGCTTATATCTGCCTATGTGGTACATTAAACTGCCTTTGTATTTTTATTTTTATTAATTTTTTTTTTTTTTTATTTACCAGTAGCCGCTGCATTTTCCACCCTAGGCTTATACTCGAGTCAATAAGCTGCCCCGTTTTTTTGTGGCAAAAGTAGGTGCCTCGGCTTATACTCGGATCGGCTTATACTCGAGTATATACGGTATATAAAATTAATAATGATTTAAATAATATAAAATTATAAAACCAATATGGCAATACATTAGAATAAATGAAAAATATAAAAATCAGAATTAAATTTTATTATTAGGCTATGTCTCCACTGCACATATTTTCAGTCCTTTTTTCTGCATTTTTTGTTTTCTAAAACCGCTGAAAAAAGACTGAAAAGAGATCTCATAGACTTAAAAAAAACAAAAAAGACATAAAAATGTTCTGTAGTCAGAATCTTTTTTTTCTGCTCATTTTTGCTGGTCGTTGTTTTTTCAAACATCTTGCAAAAAACTACAGAGTAGGGCAGAAAATTTACTTTTGGAGTCTATGTAAACTGACGGATGTTTTTTGACACTTTTTTTGTGCAATTGTTTGCAGAAATCTATAGCAATTATAATGCTGTGCATTTCTGCAAAAAGCACCAAAGAACGTGCAAAAAATATGCAAGAAACGTGCCAAAAAACGCAAAACGCTCCAAATATGGTCATTTTCAGCAGCTTTTGACAAGCAATAAACAATTCAGTTTTTTAAAAATTTTTAGGATTTGGCTTTCAGTGAGTTTTTGTCCAATGCAGTATAGACCTAGAATTAATATTATAAATTTTTCATTAGAAAATCAACTCAATGAATTGCGCTATTCTCTATAGAAAAGTAACACTTCTAAAGTATTATTTACAGTAATAGCTACTTATCTCTTGCAACATTCAAGCCACTAAATTAAGATTAAAACTTCTGTAGGAGGCATAGCATTGTGATGTAGTGGAAAGAGAAAATTTTAAAGTATGACTGACGTTTATGAGCTTGTTCTCCTCTATAGAGATAAAGCAGTTAATTGAGTTGATTTTCTAATGAAAAATGTTGTTAATAGTAACATTTTATTCTGATTTTTATATTTTTAGTTTTTTCTAATTTAAATCTTATGAAATACTTTTTTTACATTTTTATATTGTACATTAATTTTTATTCATCAAAATATAGGTCACTGGTTCAGTAGGTCAGGATGTTGCATGCTGTATAAACTTTTAAGGAACTCTTTTTTTCGATCAAATTATGTTATTTTTAGGTTTTGCTACATTAAATTAACCGATTTTTAGTTAGGTGTGGATCAGTTTGGTAATTCTATTTTCCTGCTGTCAGCCTTTATTCTACATATGGAAATAGCCAGCAACGGGTCTCTGAGACTAGAGTTGGGTCAAGCCATAGTTTCTGTTTACTGACATGCTATTCTAACATTATGTAATCACCGAAAATATTACAACTCTGTAACCACCCAACTGAGAACGGAATTTATGTTAGGTGCTGTATTGGATTAATTATTTTGTATTATTTAATTTAATATTAAGTTTATATGACATAATTTAATATTAATTTTATATGAGCTAATTTTATATTTTTAGGATATTATATAATTTTATATTAATTTTATATTATTTAATATAGTTTGATAATCGCTCTGCTCCGGCCACCGCAGCCCCATACTCACTCAGCCTCGTTCCTGCTTCCCTGCCCCGCTCTGGCCTAGGCTACCCCCCTTTGGGACCAGGGGAACCCCCTGACAGACGTTTCTGCAAGCATTCTTCAAGAAACCAGGGCGTGTGTCTCCTGCTGCAGCTACTCTGCTTTGCCTCTGTCAGCCCGACCCTTCAGTGGGCCAGTATGCAGTACAATTCTACACAATCTGTCCTCAGAGCTTGAATGGAACAATGAGGCGCTCGTAGATACCTTCTGGTAAGGCCTCGCTGGGAGAACTAAGGATGAGTTAGCTAGTTGAAACCTCCCGTCTTCTCTGGAAGAGCTTATCTGATTGGCTACCAGGATCGACATATAGTTCTCGGAGCGACAGCAAGAGCTTTGCTTGCAACATGAGTCCACCCGGCAGCCTTCCACACCTCGTTTCCCAAGGACGAACCCATGCAAGTGGACAGAGCACACTCAACACTGCCAGCAGCACTTCTGCTTCTATTGCGGCAGCACTGAACACTTCATCCGGGATTGCCCACTGCTGACGGGAAACTCTTGCTCCTAGGCTTCGTGGGAGAGGTGTCCTAAGGTGGGAATACTACCTCTCCACACCTAACCATGCCATTCTCGATCAACCTTGCTCATGAGACTTTGTTCCAAGCCACCGCTTTCATCGACTCAGGCCATGCTGGGAACTTTATGGACATCTCCCTGGTCTGCCTTGAAAGACCCTTGTTCATCTCCTCTGTTAGTGGGAAATGCCGGAAAGACACCATTCGGTTCCGCACCGTACCTCTGATGCTTTAAGTAGGGGCTTTACATAAGGAAAAATTTGTGTTCCACGTGTTGCCTGATTCTGCCTTGGAACTTCTGCTCCAATCTTGCGTCATCCTGATCTGGAGAAACAATTCTTTCTTGAAGTTGATGCGTCATCTGTGGGGGCCGGAGCGGTTCTTTTGCAAAAATCTTCCAGTGGGAAAAACGTCACTTGCGGGTTCTTTTCAAAAACTTTTTCCCCGGTGGAGAATAATTATACCATTGGAGATCACGAATTACTGGCCATTAAGTTGGCTCTGGAGGAGTGGCGACATTAAATTAATATTTACATGGTTCACAAGAATCTAACGTATCTACAGTCTGCTCAGCGTTTGAACCCCCAGCAAGCCAAATTGACCCTCTTTTTTGCCCGCTTTAATTTTCTGCTTCAGTTCAGACCTGCAGATAAAAATGGAAAGGCGAATGTGGCTCCCATTGACCTCCAACGTATTCCACCAGTGAGAACCTTTGTACTTCCAGCCCTACGGCAGAAAAACCTGAAATGGGGACAATCTTCTGGGCTGGCTGGCGATCTTGGAATCCGGATGTCTTTTTCTCTTATTTCTCATTATAATTAGTTGCAAATCTGTTTCATTACATTAAAAACTTTACTGGACCCATGTTGCCATGGATTTTATCATGGATTTACCAGATTCTTCAAATAACATGACCATCTAGGTAGTGATGGACTGCTTCTCCAAGATGTCCCACTTTGTGCCTCTGCCCAGTCTGCCCTCTGCCCCTCAACTTGCTCATCACTTCCTCCATTTACATTGTCTTCCATTGCACATTGTCTCTGACCGAGGTGTTCAGCTTGTGTCAAGATTCTGGCATGCTCTATGTTACCATCTTCAAATTCAGTTGGATTTTCATTTGCCTACCACCCCCAGATAAATGGGCAAGTTGAGAGGGTAAATCAGGTGCCATTTCGTCTCTGCCCCTCAAAAAAACTGGACTGATTTTCTTCCCTGGGCAGAGTTCTCTTATAATTCACTGGAATACGTATCCGCCGGTGCTTACCCCTTCTATATTGTTTATGGGCAACATCCCCGCCCACCCCTCCCTCTCTCCGACTCATCTGATGTCCGCGTGGTGGATGCCCAAATTCAGGACATCAACTCTGTATGGCAGGACACTAGTCAGGCTCTTCTGCTGGTTTCATCCCGTACCAAGACGAAGACCTCCTCCCACCTTCAATCTCGGAGATAAGGTCTGGCTCTCGGCCAGATATTTCTGGCTAAAGATTCCTTGTGTCAAGTTGGGTTCAATATTTATGGAGCGCACTTCGGCCCCGCTGTGGGCCACGGCCGCACCCGCTCTGCTCTGGCTACCACAGCCCCATATTCACCCAGCCTCACTCCTGATTCCCTGCCCCACTCCGCCGAATGTCAGCGGGTGTGTACCCTATACATGTTAAACCTCATCTGCCAATTTTCTGCCCAGGCTTCCAATTTATCCAGATCCCTTAGTAATAAAAAATTATCCTCTTTTGTGTTGATTACTTTAGTATCACCTGCAAAGATTGATATTCTACTGTGCAATCCACGTGTAAGATCATTAATGAACATATTAAAGAGAATGGGGATTCAGTCTGAGCATGTACCATTAATCACCATCCTTTATTTTCTATCACTGAGGCAGTTACTTACCCACTTGCAAACATTTTCCCCCAGTCCAAGCTTTATCATTATACTTACCAAACTTTTATGTGGCACAATATCAAATGCTTTAGAAAAATCTAGATATATGACATCCAGTACTTCACCCCGATCAAGTCTAGAACTAACCTCTTCATAGAAGCTGATGGGATTAGTTTTGACAGGATCAAACCTTCATAGATCCATGCTGGAATGGTGTCCTGCATTTATTTTTAGTGAGATACTCTAGTATAGCATCTCTTAGAAAACCTTCAAACATTTTTACCCACAACAGAGGTTAAACTTACCGTCTTACAGTTTCCAGGATCAGTTTTTGACCCCTTTTTGAATATTGGCACCACATTTGGTATATGCCAATCCTTTGGAGAAACCCCGTTAATATACAATCCATAGATATTAAGAATAGGGACTAGTGATGAGCGATTGTGTCAACTATCGTTATCGATTCGATAGTTGATATTGGCAATTATCATGACGATATCCAATAGTCGATAACAGATTATCGCCGATGACCATTAAAGTCTGTAGGAGAGGAACAACACCTTCATTCTTACACCCAAACAGGGGTGGAGAAACTGGAATTAACATCCACAACAGTAAATTGGAAACGTACTACATCTTAGGCAAGACAATTAGGCAACAAGAGTCACAGAAAAAAAACTCACAGACTATTCACTATCCCTGTCCTGTACCACAGCATGACCCTTAAACCTGCATGACCCACAAATTAAAAAGTGCCAGAAGGCAGTATTATTTGAACCATCATTTTACTTGAACTGGATATCCTGGAACGCAGCATGACCCTTAAACCTGTCTGACCCACAGATTAAAAAGTGACGGAAAAAGGAGACTTTCAACCACCATTTTAGTTGAACTGGACATTGACTATGCCTGTCCTGGACCGCAGCAAGACCCCAAAACCCACATGACCCACAGATTAAAAAGTGCCTAAAAAAGGAGTCTTTGAACCACCATTTTAGTTGAACTGGACATTGACTATACCTGTCCTGGACCGCAGTATGACCATTAAACCTGTCTGACCCACAGATTAAAAAGTGCCGGAAAAAGGAGTCTTTAAACCACCATTTTAGTTGAACTGTAAATTTACTATACCTGTCCTGTACCACACCATGACCCTCAAACCTGCATGACCCCCAGATTAAAAAGTACCAGAAAAGGAGTCCTTGAAACACCATTTTAGTTGAACTGGACATTGACTATACCTGTCCTGGACCGCAGTATGACTATTAAACCTGTCTGACCCACAGATTAAAAAGTGCCGGAAAAAGGAGTCTTTGAACCACTATTTTAGTTGAACTGGAAATTGACTATACCTGTCCTGTACCACAGCATGACCCTCTAACCTACATGACCCACAGATTAAAAAGTGCCAGAAAAAGGAGTCTTTGAACCACCATTTTAGTTGAACTGGACATTGACTACACCTGTCTTGGACCGCAGTAGGACCACTAAACCTATTTCACCTACAGATAAAAAAGTGCCGGAAAAAGGAGTCTTTGAACCACCATTTTAGTTGAAAAGGACATTGACTATGCCTGTGCTGGACCGCAGCATGACCCTCAAACCTGCATGACCCACAGATTAAAAAGTGCCGGAAGAAAGTAGTCTTTGAAGCAGTATTTTAATGAAATGGACATTGACTATCCATATCCTGTAACGCAGCATGACCCATTCTACTGGTGACATTTTTCCACCGTGACATTAGAATGTCAAGCAAACGAAAGAGATGTCCCCAGTAGGTCAACGAGGCCTGTCTGAAAATCCTGCATTCTACTGTCAAGTGGGTTGAAGTAAATTACTGATCAAGGCGGGTGAGGCTGTAAACGTGGATCACGCAGGTTCAGCCGGCAGGGCCGGACTTACAGTGGGTGTGGCAAGAGCAAGGGCTGGCGTCCGTCATCTATTAACACGCAGGTTCAGCTAGCAGGGCCCGAGTTACAGTGGGTGCGGTGAGAGCCAGGGCTGGTGTTCGTCATCTATTAACACACAGGTTCAGCTGGCAGTGCCCGAGTTTCAGTGGGTGTGGTGAGAGCCCAGGCTGGCGTCCGTCATCCATTAACACAGCAAAAAATTCCCTTATGACACAGCAACGAAAACAGTCATGCTGAAGCAGAGTGCGGAAGCGGAAGTGTGAGTTGAGACTTCCAGCCTTCCTCAGTACACAGTCAAGACCTGGGTAGCGCTTGAGAAATTTCTACCTCTATGAGAGAGCTTGCCTCTCCGTATGAGTGCGGACCAATTGAGCTTCACTTGGAAATGCTGGTGGTTGACGCTGCTTTTTCACCCAGGTGCCCTTTTTCTTGGCATTCTTTTTCTCGTTTTACTCAACATGTTGGAGGAAATTGTCTCTGTTCTTGGGGTGGCGAATGTGCTCCATAACCCATGTCCTCAGAATAACCTGTATCTGTTCAAGTCTTCCTGTACCTCCCTTGTACAATTCAGAGGAATATTTGTATCAGCTATTTTGTACATGCAATTTTTAAAATAGAATGAAATCCAACCACGCCTTTTTTTTTGTATTAAACGGGTTGTCTCACTACAGGGATTGCTAGCTATGTTACATATCTTGCTAAAACCAGGCATTTTGCAATATGTGTCCATTAACAGTGTCCTACCTATTCCTGTTTTTGACAGCACCATGCCCCATAAAATTCAAAACATGACCCTTCAGCCACTGTTGACAATTGTGAAGAACAAATGTCTGTTAGAAACCACATTTTTTACAATAGGACCTGTAGTATAGCTGTATTTCACAGCAACATGCCCCCAAGAATTCAAAACATGACCCTTTGGCCACTCTTGACAATTGTGAAGAACAAATGTCTGTTAGAAAACACAATTTTTAAAATAGGACCTGTAGTATAGCTGCATTTCACAGCAGCATGACCCAAAAAATGACTTCTCAGCCACTGTTAAACATTGTGAGGGAGAAATGCCACTTAGAAGCCACATTTCTGTTCCAAAGGACCTTGATTATAGCTGTATCTCACAGCACCATGACCCCAAAACCACTGACAGTGCGAAAATTTTTAAAGATGAAGCGAGTAAATGGAATACGTTTTTTCATGAAACCTTGTACAATTGGTGACTTTTACAGTTTCCTCACTGCAAAACCAGCAAAATGACCTTTTGGGAACTGAGAATAAAAATTGCAGTAAGAAATGATCATTTAAAAAAAAATTTTTCAAGAGGACCATTTCTGTTTGAATTGGAATGTGAAGTAGACCGGCAACTAATCGGTGACCTCGGCAATTGGGGCCACAACATCATCAGAGATCCATACCTGATTCATCTTGATGAAAGTCAAACAATCCACATTATCTGTGGAAAGCCGGATGCGTTTGTCTGTAATGACTCCTCCAGCTGTGCTGAAGGTCCGCTCATATATGACC
This sequence comes from Phyllomedusa bahiana, assembly GCA_025379985.1. Taxonomy (NCBI): domain Eukaryota; kingdom Metazoa; phylum Chordata; class Amphibia; order Anura; family Hylidae; genus Phyllomedusa; species Phyllomedusa bahiana. The sequence continues at coordinate 18,892 of JAODAL010012107.1, read as the reverse complement.
TGGCTGCTGGGCAGGACAACACCTCTATGGCATGGCGAGTAAGCTTGGTCCATTCATCCATTTTGGATACCCAGAAGTTGATTGGGTGCGGAACATATTCAAAAACATCAGTGTTGAGACGCAGATAGTCGTGCACCATGATCTTAAGCTGGTCTCTGTCTGATGTATGTGTGCCCTGCATTACATACGTTGGTGAGGTGGTAAATAAGGATTGCCAGAGGTCACCCATTAGGCTTCTGCCACCATGCCTGCTGCTGCTGCGGCTACTGGGCACTGTACTGCTGTCACGTTGCTGACATTGTTCCACCGTGACATTTGAAGAACATGAAGGAGACGCAACAGATGTCACCAGTTGATCAATCTGCACCGTCTCCAAGTCCTGCATTTTACTCTCTATTTGGGTGGGTGGAAGGAAAGTGCTGAGTTTCGCTTTGTAAGGGGGATCGAGGAGGGTGGCCACCCAGTAACTGTTGTTCAGTTTTATGGCCTTAATGCGAGGATCATGTTGGAGGAAATGGAGCATCCAAGCACTCATGTAAGAGATGAAGCCTTGATTCCCAAAGCCTCTGGCTCGAGGGGCACTAGCAAACTGATCTTCCTCCTCTTCCTCCTCCGCCTCAAATCCGTGCCAACCTCTTTCCAAGGCAGGGACATCGGTAACGTCGGTGTCCAGGAATACCTCATCCTCCTCCTCCTCTGCTTCCTCCGCCTCAGCTTCGACACAGCCCTGACTTGCCTCAAATGATGTACCCTGAGAGCTGAGGCGCCGCCTTGCCTAGCCCTGGACCCCGAACCACTGCCTAATGAAGACCGATAAAGTTGTGAAGCTGTCGGGCCTTCTGGATTCGACGGAGAGAAAGGCTCTGTGTCCGCATCTGTGTCCATCTCCTCCTCCATCGCTCTTGGGACCTGCTGTTTCAGAGTGTCCAACAATTGTTCCAGAACTAAGATCACCACAATGCTCATGCTGATAAGGGCATTGTCCGCACTAACCATTTTGGTAGCTTCTTCAAAACTGGCAAGGATGGTGCAGATCTCTTTCCCCTGCCTCCACTCATGGTGGCAAAACACCCCAAGGTCTGCATCGCTGCTTGTAAGGCCATGTGCCACTTCATACTGCATAATGGCATTGCACTGCTGCCACAATCGCTGGAGCCTGTGGAGGCTGTAATTCCAGCGTGTTGCCAAGTCAACAATGAGACGGTTGATGGGGAGGCTGAGCTGATGCTGTAACGCCGCCAGGCGGGACGAAGCAGGGTGCGAATAGCCGAAGTGTGAGCTCAGATCTTGCGTCTTCCTCAGCAGGCAGTCCAGACTCGGGTAGCGCTTTAGAAATTTCTGGACGACCAGGTTCATGACGTGTGCCAGGCAAGGGATGTGCTCCAGCCTACCGATCTTAAGGGCGGCCAGCAGATTTCGACCGTTATCGCACACCACCTTGCCTGGCACAAGGTACTTGTCACCCAGCCAGCGCTCGGTCTCGTTGCAAAGAGCCATACACAGCTCCTGACCTGTGTGTTGACGATCTCCAAGACAGATTAATTTCAACACGGCCTGGTTTCTATGGGCACGTGATGCGACCAGTGGACCTTCGGGGAAAGAACCCTTCACCATCCCTGTGGTTTTGAAGAGCGTGCGCCGAGCCTGAGAGCCACCGTTACCACCAGAGACATCCACCCAGCTCACCCAGTGATCTGTCACAGAGATATAGCGGCCTTGGCCGTGCTTACTAGTCCATGTATCGGTGGTCGATAGACTTTGCCGGACACAGATGCAGACAACGCGCTTGAAATTTTAGATGAACCGTGGCTGGTGAGGGCAGGGACAGCTTTTCTGGCAAAGAAATGCCTGCTTGGCATCTGGTATTGGGGGCAGGCAAGGGCCATGACGTGGCGGAACCCATCTGTGTCCACCAGGCGGAAAGGCAACATTTCCAAGACCAAACGCCTGGCAATGCCAATATTCAGGCTTTTGGCTTTGGGATGGTTTGGGTTAAAGTGTTTCTTCTGCTCCCAAACCTGGTAGACAGAAGGCTGGCTGCTAGACTGGCCACTGTATGGCGTGCAGGTCAAACTAGTGGAAGGAGAAGGGGTAGGATGGGTCTCTGGTGGTGCTGGTGGTACTCGGGTGACGGTGGAGGATGAAGCGGAGGCCAATCCTTGATCATGACTCTGAGAGACATAGGCAGCTAGGGAACGCTTGGTCGTGGCGGAGGAGGTGGAGACAGAAGGTGTGACAGTGGTTGGAAGCCTGGGATCGGTGAAGCCTTTTTTCGCCAAGTGTTCCCTCCATTTCAACTCATGCATTCGCTGCATGTGACTAGACATGTGGTGGTGGTTAAAACACCTAAGATTCTTGCCTCTACTTATGCGTTTACGGCAAAGGCGGCATATGACATCGCTGGGTGAATCAGAAGCTTGCTCGAAAAAGGCCCAGGCTTGAAAGGTCCTGGACCTTTTCGACGGCGATAAGCAAGGAGCTGTGTTTCCGCTGATCGTGGCTGACGGAATAATCTCAGCGGACTTGTGCGACCGCCCTTTACCTTTTTGAGGCGGAACCCATACTGACACTACCCCATCGTCTTCCTCCTCGTCCAGTGATGAAGCGCTCGCAAGCAAATTTTGCTGAAAAGATCATGTTGGATCCGCAAATTCGTCATCATCATCATCAACACAGGTGACTTCCTCGTCCTGAAATTCTGCATCCTGGAGCTGCGGGCTACAAGCAACAGACACTGCAAAGCATTGCCGACCACCCGGAATTTTTGCAGATTGACCGGCTTCCTTCTCCTCCTCTGATGGCATCAGCAATTGGGCGTCAGAGCAGACAAAATCATCCTCTTTGGCCTCTTGATCTTTTGAAATGCCTTCTGACCCCAACCGCATTTTGTCATCAAAGAGGTCTTCAGAAAATGGATTATCCACAGTGGTGGGTACACGAGTTGACATTTGGGCTGCCTTCGCTTCATGTTGGACGGATGCTGACGATGATGATGACGACATTTGTGGCCGTGACTGGGAAGACGAGGAGGTAAGACTGCTGGATGCAGGTTGCATTAACCACTGAAGAACAGATTGGCGACGCTGTTCGTTACTGAGATTCACAGGGCACCGACCCAGCGATGACAGCCCTGACGGTCCTGCAACCAAAGATACGCTGGCTTGCGTGTTGTCGCCAGCACTGGAAGGAGCACCTTCTCTCGTACCTCTACCTCCATGTCCTACACCCCTCTTTGCTCCCTTACCACCTGCAGTTCGCTCCATGTTTGACAGTCTCTTATTGAAAGATGGCAAATCACAGCTATTCTTAAATCCCATTAATTTCCCACAGCCAACTAGGATTAGAAACAGAATTGTTTCTATCAAATACCTGTGAAATGCGGTCTGGTGGAAAAACCGTAAGACAAAATCAACAGTGTCCTTCCTTCAGTCCCAGGGATTTAGAACTGCCCAGTAGGACTAGGAATTGATAGTTTTCAACAAACTATCATACACGTGCACTATCTGCGCCAAACTGAGATTCACCAAGTGCAATAAAACTATTCAAAAGTTACACGGATGAGAAATTGCGTTTTTTGCAACAATGACAAATGAGAACAGTTACTAGAAAATTTTTCTATCAAAATTGGTGTACAACATGGCTATTTGAAAAAAACTGGGGCCGCGCCACATGCAATACAGCTATTTAAAAGTTATACGGATAAGAAAAGGTGTTTTTTGCACCAATGAAATACACCAACAGTTACTAGAAAATTTCTGTACCCAAATTTAAGAGCAAGGTGGCTCTTTTGAAAAAAACTGGGCCACACCACGTGCAATACAGCTATTTTAAAGATAAACGGATAACAAAAGGTGTTTTTTGCACCAATGAAATACACCAACAGTTACTACAAAATTTCTGTGTCCAAATTTAATGACAAGGTGGCTCTTTGAAAAAAACTGGGAAGCACAAAATAAAAGGTACAATTACACCTCAGGTGCGAGGTGTGCTGGCCAAAAAGTGGTAAAAAAAAAATGCCATTTCAATGCAGGTTCAAAGCAGAGTCTGGGCTGCACAATATGCACCCTACTTTCAAAAGCCTGTCTGTCTGTCTGTCCGTCCTCTAGTCGGCTCCTCCACCAGTTGGGAAAGGTAATTGTCTTTAATTATTGACAAAAACCTGTTTCATTTATGAGTGCCACAGGTTTCAGTTTCCCAATTTATGTGTGGATAGTTGAAGTCACCCATAATAACAAGCTCATTATGTAAGCTGCCTCAGCTATTTGTCTGAGGAGTACATCTTCCATGGGTTATGTTATATGTGGGGACCTATAGCAGACCCCTAATAGAATTTTATTGTTATTATCCCCATGTAGATCCCCATAATGATTCCACATGTTCATTTCCTGTATCTATATCTTCCTGCAGTATTGGCTTCAGAAAGGATTTTACATAAAGACGTACACCTCCCCATTCCATGTTTTATGATCTCTTCAAAGTTGAATGCCCAGTCATAGGTCTCATCCAGCCATGTCCCTATTATCCTCAGTATGTCATATTTTTCTACAGCAATAAGTAATTCTAATTCATGTATTTTGTTGGTGAGACTCCTGGCCTTGATCAGCATGCAATTTAGAGATTTTTTGGGTTTTAATCTTTTAACCTTGTCCTTATTAATTATTACTACACCGCCTCCCTCCACTCCACTTATTTACTTCTCTAATCTTCCGCTGCCTCTCTGGTGTGGCCCGTGGAACAGGTAATATTTCTGAAAATATTACCTTGGAGGTCCTTGCCTTGAGATTTTTAAGGACACTCCATCTACCTCTAACTTTGTCATTGGTGCCAATGTGCACCATGACAGCTGGATTCTCACCAGCCCATCCCAGAAATCTGTCAACCCGATCCATGATATTTTGAACTCGGGCCCTAGATTGCCCTTTCTGTTCCCCTAATAATGGCGTCCCCAACCACAAGCACCTGTCTAGCCTGACCTGCACTCCTATTCCCCATCTTACTGGAGCAGACAGGGGTAGTGTCTTGCTGCAGCAATGCTATTTCTGAGCTGACATCCACCTCATCTGCCAATCTTGCAAATTTGTTGGGGTGAGCCAGTTCAGGACTAGCCTCCCTGACACTTTTCCCTCTACCCTTCTTTCTGACTGGTCATATCTGGCTATTGTTTTAGGTATCCTTATCCATGTTTCCATTTTGACGTTTGTATCTAATAAAAATTTGACTTTTAAGGCAGTTCTCTGCTCTCATGTGCTTTAAGTGTATGAATCTGGTGTGACACGCCCCTGTAGAATTGGTGCATTCAAAAGTGCTGTCTCTGTCGCAGCTTGCACCAAAGTTTGGCGTATGACTGTTCATACATCTATCCAGGGGCGGAACTACTGGGGTGGCAGACATAGCAGCTGCAATGGGGCCCGGGTCCCATAGCAGTTGCAATTTCGCCTGCTAGTCTGTTAGTTCCATCCATGGGCCCTGCCGGCAATGAATGTAACTACAGCAGGGGCACAGCGGGTGGGGGAGTATTATCACTGACTTCTCTTCTGCTCGCTACGGCCCCTCATCTTCCCCCTCCTGTAAAGACGCTGAAGTGAAGAAGTCGGGACAGAACAGGAGGGAGGGGGGAATAACACATTGCCAGGCAGCCTGCAGTGAGTTTCAGAGACTTTACTGCTCATACAGCTCACTGTCCCAGCTGAACTTCCACAGTAGCAGAGGCAGCAGCTGCTATGGAGCCCGGTGTCGGGGCCCCTTCAAAACATGCAGCATTGCTTTTATTACGAGGGCCGTACAGTTCCAATGAAGGCAGTGAGGACAGCAGTAAGGAGGGGACGGCACCTCACCAGGTCATGTATTTCATGTGTTGGGGCTGTTGTTGGCAATTTGTTGCTTATGAATGTGAATGGAAGGTAATGCAGCACAGTAGGACCGCTGGGACACTGCATGTTACTTCACTAACTTATTAAGCACATAAGCAGCCACTTCTGCTTGTGCTCAGCATCCCGTCCTACATCTGCTTCAGCAAAAGAAGGCTATCCAAAAGAAGTCCCCTGGTCCTGCAGAGTCTCCTCTTTAGTCAGTTCTCTTCGCCTCCTGGCTGCACGATGACTGTGCTGAGCTCTCACTCTCCCCCCTGCTCGAGGACGAGGACACAGAAGTTGCCAAAAGTACGGAGGTCCAGACTACAAAGATAGGTGTTGTGTGTTTGTATGTACATGGCCATGTGTACATGGGGTAGATATGCTTCTGAGTATATAAATAAACATGTGTGCACTGCGTGTATACCTGTATAACTATAGTGACTGCCAATGGATAGATGCGTGGGTGAAGCAAAGGGCTTGGGTGACTGAAGTTCTACATAAATGAAAATGGTTTATATGTTTGCTGCTGTTTTCATATAAACAAATAAAATAATACAACAGGCTTTAAAAGGGTTGTCCATCTGAAATAATAATAAACCACAAATGTTTAAAATAAAAAATAAACTATATTCACCTTTGCACTCACTGCCGTTCCAGTGCCAATGTCCTCTGGTTTGTCACCACTTTTCTGTATTTGCCTTATGACTGTTGCAGCCAATTAGTGGTTTCAATGGCCACTTGCCATTCTCTTATTCTCAACACTATTAAGTGAATGGCGCGTGAGCAATATTTTCACATGACCTCTGAGGCCATCAATTAATTGCAGAGGTCGTGTGGCAAATACTGTAAAGGAAGTAAACACAGACCAGGGAACACTGCCAAGAGCAGTGTTTGCACTTACTCGAACGGCAGTAAGTGCAAAGGTGAACCTAATATTTTTTTTTATTTTAAGATTGACAACCCACTAAAAGGGTTACATGCTCAGCTGTAAAGTTATGCCACATATGTATCAATACATAGCAGAATAAAAATTAATGTAATATATTGGAAGGGTTGAGTCTCCAAAAGCCAATAATTCTTATCAGCTTGGTTCACATCTGCATCAGAGGGCTCCATTTGAAACCTCCAACAAAAAGGTGAAAATGGATGCCTAAGCATCCGTTTCACAATGGACACCCATTGTGCCTGATAGACCCCATTAATTACAATGGGTCTGTCAAGTTTCTGCAATAGTGTCTGTCGTTTAGACGGGAAAACAGCACAGTTTGCTGCACTATTTTTTCTTCATATGTGAACAAAGAATTACAAGAGTAGACGTGATACGTTATTTTTTTTTTCCATTGGGGCGTAGGGGCCCATTGAAAAGTTTGCTATGGTGCCCAGCCATTTCTAGTTAGGCCCTTGCATCTATCGGACAGGGCAACAACAGTTTTTTGTTTCAAAGCATGTCAGAAAACTGATGCAGCTGCAGCCCCATTCATACATGTCGCCCAAACTCTAAAAAATTACATAATGCTACATATGTTACATAATTATCCTGGGAAACCAACATTTGATTTAATAACACCCGATTTGAGCAATGCAGAAAAGTCAATAATCAGTGCTATACCTTCTATATAGGTACACTTATATACTTTTTGGCAATTTCTATATGGGTTTTAAGATCTCTGCTGGCATTTATTCAAAAGGAGCTTGTTATTGTTTATTTCTACAAATAAAAAAAAACTTTTGTGGTCATGTGCTCAACAATGACACCTAAAATAGTGCCAATGAAAACTGTACCTTGTCAAACTAAAAAAAATAGTTTTCTGAAAGTGGCAATGAAAAAATTAAAAACATTTCTGCATCCTTAAAGGTGTATTCCCACCTAATTGATTGACTTTAAACATGTAGGCGAAGTTAAATAAAGATTATTACCAAATACATTGCTGTTCTTATTTTGCTTCCTTTGAGCGTTAGAGCAGTTCTTATCTTCTGCTTGTTAATAGAACCTTCCCTAGGTTACAAACCACCTCTTTTTGCTCTTGCAGCGATGTGTAAGATCATTAGATGGTGATGTTACGCCCTGCTATGTCCTTTGAGCAGCACAGGAGCATATTTGTCTTTTTCTTTTTTTACTGACAAACCTTAAAGGGGTTGTCTTGCTACAAAGATTAGCTTTCACCATGTAGGGAACACTAAATGAAGACGTTTTTCAGATATATTGCTTTGTTCATTTTCTTTTGTTAAGGAGTTACAAGTGATTTTAGCACATTCTGAGGGCTTTCTAGTTTCCCAAGTGACCGACCTGTGTACTTCTCCCCCCGTGCTGTTTGTTTTATCTGATAGCAGGGAGTGACATCATCACAAAGGTTGCAGCAGCACAGAACTCTGGGCAGTGAGAGCTTGTTTGTTATCTGATCTTTCAGACAAAAGACAGTAATTACTTCTGTTCACTTCCCCTCAGAAGCTTCCCTGGTCCTAACAGCATGAGATTTATCTAAATAGCAGAGGTCTGAATACACGGAGCTCATATGCTAATTACAGACAGCTTGACCAGGAAGTGACAGATCAAAGCAGTATTATTTCATTCATGCATCCTATGAAACTTTGAGATGAGACAACCACTTTAACCCTTTAGAGCTCTGTAGTCTTGGCCATGCTATTAAAACCTTTACCATTACCAATGTCCCTCTCACAGGCTCAGCTAGAAATAGCAGAACTGAAATGTCAATCACTGCTGTAGAACCACCCACAACCTGCACAGGAAGTGGAAGTCTGAAATTGGCTTTGAAGAGCAGATGCTGTGAAACAGCCAGATGGAAAAACTCCTTTAAGGTACTCCTTCAAGTGTGCCATTTAAGAGGGATACTCTTTCTGGAACCTGATAGTTCCCTGTGGCTAGTGCCTATGGGTCACTGTGACTGGTAATTGTGGAGACTCATTTTTTGGCCGTTATAGATTGTACTTTTTGTAAGAGTGAAAGAGACATGGGAGCTCTGGCCCGCACTAATAGAAACTCTGGCTAGCACAATGATGAAATGATGGATGTTGTTTTTATAGATAGGTGTTCTTCAACTATAACTTCTGGTTACTCCTGTTGGAACTGATGGGGAAATAAACTTATGCAATTAAAGGCTAGCCCATATGAAGTACTAGGGATAGAATAATGATGGCACTGTGACTGTCTTCAGACATCATGTTTAGGTGATTACAATCACTTGCTGTCAATGTGGGTACAATCATAGGAAGTTAAACAATCTGCAGCAGATGACGTGTGCATGTGATGAAGTTGGACAATTATTTGAGCATTAAAAACAATGGAGAATATGTTCGTATAATACATTGCTATTTTTTATTGGAGTAAAAGATCACTTCTAGTTTGAATGAACATGACCCTGCTGTCCGATTGACTTTAAATCAAAATGACAGGCAATCCACTAATGATCTGTTATAGGTATGATGTATATAAAGCTCTGCTGAAGTCAGGCTATGCTCTTCACAGCGAGTATACAGAAACTAGAACCCTTAACATGGTAACATAGGGAGACACATATGGAACTAGACGGATCAAAGTGCATTTTTTGCATCTATTTTTCAGTGTCAAATGCGCCTGAATGTATGAAAGTGGTTTTTGTTTGATTATAAATGGAGTCTAAAGTTCATCACACCTCGCCTGTGTGCTTGGTGCATTATGGAACCTAGGTGCATTAGTAATGTAGTAAACATGTATAAAGGTTATAGATAGGCTGAAAATAAAAGAAAAGTCATTAGCATGTCAGTGAATAGAAACTATGGTACTGATCTTGCTTGGTGCACCACAGGTCCCAGCCAGACCTGTGCTGTGCTGGCTCTTGCTGTATGTAGAGTAGAGGGAGAGAGCAGCAAAAATAATTTTAAAATTTAATATAGTAAAAATTAAAAATCTGAACAACCTCATTAGTGGGTTATTTAATGTAAAACTAGTTTTCGATTCATAATTTTAAATACATTTTATAGGAGATATTTTTATATTTTTGGAATATTATACATTTTTTGCATTCATTTTATATAACTTTTTTAATACATTTAAATAATTTATTTTTATATAGTTTGATAATTATCATAAATTACTTTTATTATTGTACTGATATAAGTTGAAAAATATTGGACATTTTTTTCCCTAACAGCTAATCTAGCTCCACTTCGACTCCTCAGGCTCAGACAGACCACATTAAAATAGGTCTGCCTGACGGAGCAGTATTGGGCCTAGTTTTGCTAAACCTAGTTTTTGCTAAATATTCATAGATGTGTCTAATATTATGAGTGTGGCGCAACACACCACTAGAACGCCCCCAAAATCCCTCCTCATGTTAGGCGCATTAAAATAGTGTTGAGTCTTACGAGCCATGCGCCTAACACATTCGTTTGGCGCCTTAGACATCGTAGCCGACTTACTTTAGCACATTTTACACCACAGAAGGGTGATAAACTTGATCATACATGTCCCATAGTGTCTCGATCCGGCGGTGACAGTATAGACTGACCAATCAATCGCCAGTATGTGGTGGATCCTCTGGGCTTCTGCGATCGTACATGGTGTAACTCGCAGAGGTAGCTAAAGTGCATGACAGGATAGCAGGGGCTGGTACGGATGACAGGACACCGCAGGTCTATCCGCAGGCGGGTAGCGCACTCCTAGGCAGGTAACAGACAGGTACAATGGCAGAAACAGCAGATACTACGGGCTTGGTGCAGCGGCAGGTAACAACAGGAATAGTATTGGCATAAGACTGCCACGCACGCGCTTTAGAGTGCGCTCATAGGCACACAGGCAGCCACAGCGGACGGGTGCAAGCAGCATCCCGGACAGGTGAGTACGAACTGCCGGCAGACGCTGATGCCGCCGCAGCAGGAACAGGAGCTGAGACAGGTAAGTATGCAGAAGCAAAGGCATTAGAGGATGCAGAGGCATTAGAGCACGTAGCCGCGGCATGGACCATGACACATGGTTACATAGTACATAGATTTGGAAAAAGACATAGAACCATTCCAGTGCAACCTATTACCCATACATATAAAAAAATAAATCCCATTCGGAGAACAAGGAAAAGAGGGAGACACAGCAGAAGCAACCGGAGGGGGAAAGATGCCAGTGAGAGGGATGGCCAGGCTATGCATTGGGCAGAGATAGGCGAGTAATGGAGTGGGTAGGAGCACAGACCGAAAACCGGATTGCAGCACAACCTGATAAGGAAGAGGAGAAGCGGGCGCGGGAACGAACTTCAGCTCACAGGTTAATTATTCCATTGTACTCTATGGAGCAATGATACACTTAAATCCTGAGCAGATCTGATCATAAAACTCCTTTTTCCTTTTAGATTCTGTATAGATTCTGCTCCCCCTGCTCAGTTGGTTTCTCCCTGAGAAGAAGAAATCTCACCATAGTGTAACCTCTCTCTGATAAAAATGAAAGTAAAGTCTTTGTCTCTGTAATACGACGAAGAGTCATCTGATTTACTAATGACATGTATTAAAGAAACATCTACTGTCAGTTCTTGTGTTTTTCCACATAGATAGGTAGTGGAGACAGGCTGATGCGCTAGAGGCAAAGTGGCTATGTACACTTGACTTGAAAAGTTTATTTACAAATGTCCCTTACGAAGAAGGATGTGCTGCTGTACGAGATGCATTATCCTTAGATTCTACCATTTCTAATTCTCTGCTTTCATTTCTGATGACATTATTAGAACTAGTTTGGAAAAAGAACCATTTTAGGTTTGGTGACGATTATTATGTACAGATGCAGGGGACCTCAATGGGGTCTCCAGGTGCACTTAGTGCTGCTAATCTATATATGGCCACTAGTGATGAGCAATTACGTTGACTATCGTCATCGGGTCGATAGTCAATATTGGCAATTATCAATAAAATATCCGATAGTCGATAATAGATTATCGCCGATGACCATTAAAGTCTATGGGAGGAGGGATGGAGAAGCTGGAATTAACATCCACAACAGTCAAATGGATACGTGCTACATCTTCGGCAACACACTTAGGTTATAAAAGCCACAGAAAAAAAATCACAGACCATTCACTATCCTTGTCTTGCACCACAGCATGACCCTTAAACCTTCATGACCCACAAATTAAAAAGTGCCAGAAGGCAGTATGATCTGAACCATCATTTTACTTGAACTGGACATTGAATATCCCTGTCCTGGAACGCAGCATGAGCACCAAACCTGCATGACCCCAGATTAAAAAGTGCTGGGAAAAGAAGTCTTTCAACCACCATTTTAGTTGAACTGGACATTGACTATACCTGTTCTGTACCACAGTATGACCATTAAAACTGTCTGACCCACAGATTAAAAAGTGCTGGGAAAATGGAGTCTTTGAACCACCATTTTAGTTGAACTGGACATTGACTATACCTGTTCTGTACCACAGTATGACCATTAAAACCTGTCTGCCCCCACAGATTAAAAAAGTGCCGGAAATAGAGTCTTTCAACCACCATTTTAGTTCACTGGACATTGACTATACCTGTCCTGGTCCACAGCATTGAGCCCCAAACCTGCATGACCCCAAATTTAAAAAGTGACAGAAAAAGGAGCTTTCAACCCACCATTTTAGTTTCACTGGACATAGACTATACCTGTCCTGGGCCACAGCATGACAAATGCCCTAAACCTGTTTGACCCACAGATCACAAAGTGGCACTATGCTTTTTGTACAGTGACTGTCATTTAGTATATTTTTGGTAACTGACATTTGTTTACAGAATTTATTTAGGGAAGTTTTATTTATAGTTTTTAATTATTACCAATTTGGTTTTTTTTCAAGTGTGATAACATACAAACATACACCCCCCCCTGCATTTTTAAAGGTATTTTTTACACGTGTAGATGTGTTAATTCGTCCGCACACCCCATAAGTAATACAAATGTCCTAATCATCCCCAAAACACTTTTTAGTTGAGAAGACATTTGCCCTCCTGGCTTCTGAGAGTGATTCAGCCAATCAATTTCAATAGTTTCATTTTTCCTCCAAAAACCTTCTTCAGTGATTAGGGACAGACTCCCCCGGAGATCAAATGATGCGATCCCATAGTGGACTCCAGCCCAGAACATTTTAAGCCTCAAATTGTGCAATGTGTGTCCAGCCCTTGGGCCCTTTTTTACACTACTTAACCTCACATAAATCACCTTTTTAAAAATCTTATTTTTTTTTTAGAAATTTGAAGCTCTCCTGATTGTCCATAATGGTGAGAGCTAGTGCTGCCGTCAGCCATCTGTTAACACGGAGGTCCAGCTGCCAGGGCCAGACTTACAGTGGGTGCGGTGAGAGCCCAGGCTAGCGTCTGTCATCTATTAACACGCAGGTTCAGCTGCCAGCGCCGGAGTTACAGTGGGTGCGGTGAGAGCCCAGGCTGGCATCCGTCATCTATTTACACGGTAAAAATGCCCTTACGACGAAGCAACGAAAAACAGTCGTGCTGAAGCAGAGTGCGGAAGTGTGAGTAGACTCCAGCCTTCCTCAGTACACAGTCAAGCCCTGGGTAGCGCTTGCCCCTCCGTATGAGTGCGGACCAATTGAGCTTCACTTGGAAATACTGGTGGTTAACGCTCCTGTTCCACCCAGGTGCCCTTTTTCTTGGCATTCTTTTTCTCATTTTACTCACTGTGCTGGAGGAAATTGTCTCTGTTCCTTGTTCTCTGTCCGTGCTCCATACTCCATGTCCTCTGAATAACCTACATCTGGTCAAGTCTTCCTGTACCTCCCTTGTACAATTCAGAGGAATTTTTTTACCAGCTATTTTGTACATGCAAGTTTTTTAGTAGTTTAATTCTAGAAAACACATTTTTAAAATAGGATGGAATCCCACCATGTTATGTTTCTCTTTTTTAATTGTATTAAATGGGTTGTCTCAATACAGGGATTGCTAGCTATGTTAAAGATCTTGCAAAAACAAGTCATTTTGCAATATGTGTCCATTAACAGTGTCCTACCTATTCCTGTTTCTGACAGCACCATCACCCTTGAGCCACTCTTGATAATTGTGAAGAACAAATGTCTCTTAGTGTCAGGGACCAGTCAGTGGCACACAAACAGACACAAACAGAATGAGGCCCTGATACTGGTCCCAACCACTGTCCCTGCCTTTTGGGGTGCCCGACTCCTTAATAGGTCGGCCCCAACCAGAAGACTAGGAGCTACACTAATTAAGTGCAGACACAGGACACAGACAAACAAAGATAGAACACAATAAAGAGGGGTCAGACTAGCCAGGTCAATACCGGTAGGGAGCAGAAGTACAAAATCACTGAGAGAAAGAAAAGTCAGTAGCAGAGCAGGGTCAGAATACCAGAAAGTAGTACAGAAGGCAAAACTAGCAATATGCAAAATGACCTCTATAGCAGACACCATGGGTTCTTCTTCAGGAGTAGGTGATGAGGATAGAAGAGGAGAATTTTCAGAGAAGGTAGCAGAAGGTTTTACAGAAAAAATTTTCTTGAATTGAAAAGTCCCACCCCCTTGTTTTTTTCCCCGCGTCTCTCCTCAGTTCTTCTGTCAATGGTCACAGCTAGAGTCATAAATTCATTTAATGTGTCAGGGGTTGGATGGCTGACCATAGCATCCTTTACCGCATCAGATAGACCTTGTCTGAAGAGGGTTTTTTAAGGGGGTTTTGGTCAGACCACCCGCCCATAGCACACAATTGGCGGAACTCAGAAACAATATTCTTCGGCCGAGCGGCGGGGCCCTTTGTTTTAATGATGCAGGTGAGTTTCTGCCCATGCCACCCGGTTGGGATTATCGTAGAACATAACCTAAAGCCTGAAAAAATCTGTCAATTGAAACCACTCCGGGGCTTCAGGGGGCAAGTAGTGCCCAATCCTGAGGTGGGCCTGGAGGAGAAGACACCACAACCGCTACTTTTTTCTGCCTCAGTGGGAAAGTAGTTAAAGCGAAAAAAATAGGTGACAGGATTCCCTGAAAGTTCGGAACCTGTCGGTTTTTCCATCAAAGCGATCTGGTAAAAAGCATCTTAGACTTGTAACGGATACTGGGATTCACAAACGCAGGGCAGATACCGGACACAGACGGAGCGGAAAAGTCCAGGTACTGGGGTTGTTAGGGGCGTCCAAACGCTGCGAGATTTGATTTATAAGTCCCGCCATGCCCTGGAATTGGGTTTGTAAAACTCCTCTAGGCGGTCAGTGACCGACAAGTCGGTACTCATGTTGAACCGCCGGGAGGGTAGATGGGGTATGGGCCTGTTAAAATGTCAGGGACCAGTCAGTGGCACACAAACAGACACAAACAGAGTGAGGGCCCTGATACTGGTCCCAACCACTGTCCTGCCTTTTTGGGGTTGCCCGACTCCTTAATAGGTCGGCCCCCAACCAGAAGACTAGGAGCTACACAAATTTAAGTGCAGACAACGGGGACACAGACAAACAAAATAGAACACAAAAAAGAGGGGTCAGACAAACCCAGGTCAATACCTGTAGGGAGCAGAAGTACAAAATCACTGATAGAAAGAGAAGTCAGTAGCAAAGCAGGGTAAGAATACCGGAAAGTAGAACAGAAGGCAAAACTAGCCAAAAATGCAAAATGACCTCTATAGCAGGCAAAGATGGAAGAGAAGTGATCCATAAATGGGGAAAACCAAGGAAGGCAGAATTGAGGTCATAGGTGGAAAAGAAACCCCAAGCCGGATAGGAACAGAAGGTTGTCAATCAAAAGGAGAAAACATTTAACTCAAAGAGTGCTGGAGGTTTCCCTGCCGGGGCGTTGGCCAGAAATCAATTCAGGAAACATGAGGAGAACACAGTTCACACTAGTGTTTACAATTCCAAGCATCATGTAAGAAACCGGGGTTTCCGTCGCAACGGCCGCAGTCGGCGACAAGAAGCCCAAAAGCTGAGGCTCTGTCAGGCATGAATCATTACATTTACCCCCCCTTTTGGGTAGGGGCCACAAGACCCTCACCAGACCCCCTTGGTTAGTGTGATGGGCTTGGACCATTTTTTTCTTTTTAGGCTTGGGAGCACATTTGCTAGAGGGACTTGAAGACGGAGGTAATTTTTGGTCTGGGTCGGCATTTTTTATTGATTGTTTTAGTTGAGCTTTTTAAGAGTCTTATGACTCTAGCCCAGACTGTGCACAGTCGATAAACGATGGATTCTATTTTGGTTTCACAACCTGTAGTGGCAGGGGGTACATGAGATGGGAATCCTCCTCATAGCAAAGGGGGACAGCTTAGATGGAGCAGAACTCTGTGAATCAGTAGTCAGGAACACTACTTCCGGAGAAAGAAAATTTTCAGGGTCCTTACTATACCAATGCTTTAGTTCTTGCTTCGGGACAGACAAGTTAAGCTTTGCCCCCGAAGTGAGGTCTATAGTACAATCATCAGGCTGGGCGGAGGCAGATTATGGGCAACATCTCTATCTAAGAACGTCAGATTTACATTCATAAATATCGTGAGTATTAATCACGCACACCCCCAAGGAATCAACACTCTTCAAATGAGAAACCACAAAGAGTCGCCCCATTTGATCAGCTCAGTGGGCCTCCAGTCAAACACAGGATTATGGGGGCGAGCCAGGGAACCAAGAAAAAAATTCCGCAGCAATTTCTCCATGACAAAAAACGAAAAGTTTTTTTCCGTATGCGAACTGCCAATCAAAGTTATCTCAGCAGTACGAAATTTTATTTCCCCGATTAGGGAGGATGAAAAAACTACTCCTGAACTAAAAAGGAGAACTCATGAAAGTAGTTCCAAACCCAAGGCCTGGACTACAGGCATACTAATAAAATTAGCAGCAGCACCTGAGTCAATCATAGCTTGACAAGCAAAAAATTTTTAGAATTAGAGACCAAGGATACAGGCAAAAAAAAAATTATTTTCCATAGTTAGGAGGTACCAGTATACCCCAAGTTACCTTCCTGGTATTACTCGGGCGTTTCTGCGTTTCCCCTTTAGGTGACTTGGGCCTAGTCGGACAGTCTCTCAGGAAATGGTCGGGTTTTTCCGCAATAAAAGCACAAGGCATTCTCCAGCCGATGTCTCTTCATGGTGGCAGCAGATGTAAAACCCAACACCATTGGTTCTTCTTCAGGAGATGGTGATGAGGATAGAAGAGGGGAATTTTCAGAGAAGGTAGCAGAAGGTTTTACCCGAAAAAATTTTCCCTTTAATTGAAAAGTCGACCCCCCTTGTTTTTCCCTGCGTCTCTCCTCAGTCTTCTGTCATGGTCACAGCTAGAGTCAAAAAATTCATTTAATGTGTCAGGGGTTGGATGGCTGACCATAGCATCCTTTACCGGCATCAGATAGACCTTGTCTGAAGAGGGTTTTTTAAGGGGGTTTGGGCAGACACCCGGTCATAAACACACCATTGGCGGAACTCAGAACAATATTCTTCGGCCGGAGCGGCGGCCCCTGCTTAATAGATAGCAGGTGAGTTTCTGCCCATGCCACCCGGTTGGGATTATCGTAGACATAACCTAAAGCCTGAAAAAATCTGTCAATTGAACTCCACTCCGGGCTTCAGGGGCATAGCTAGTGCCAATCCTGAGGTGGGCCCTGGAGGAGAGACAACCACAACCGCTACTTTTTCCCGCCTCAGTGGGAAAGTAGTTAAAGCGAAAAAACAGGTGACAGGATTCCCTGAAAGTTCGGAACCTGTCCGGATTTCCATCAAAGCGATCTGGTAAAAGCATCTTAGACTTGTAATGGATACTGGGATTCACAAACGCAGTGGCAGATATGGACACAGACGGAGCGGCAAGTCCAGGTACTGGGGTTGTTTTGCGTCCAAAAACTCTGCGAGATTTGATTTATAAGTCCCGCCATGCCCTGGAATTGGGTTGTCAACTCCTCTAGGCGGTCAGTGACCGACAAGTCGGTACTCATGTTGAACCGCCGGGAGGTTAGACTGGGTATGGGCCTGTTATAATGTCAGGGACCAGTCAGTGGCACACAAACAGACACAAACAGGAGTGAGGCCCTGATACTTGTCCCCCAACCACTGTCCCTGCCTTTTGGGGTGGCCCCACTCCTTAATAGGTCGGCCCCAAACCAAAAGACTAAGAGCTAAAAACTAATTAAGTGCAGACACAGGACCACAGACAAACAAAGATAGAACACAATAAAGAGGGTTCAGGACTAGCCAGGTCAATACCTGTAGGGAGCAGAAGTACAAAATCACTGAGAAAAAAGAGAAGTCAGTAAACAAAGCAGGGTAAAAATACCGGAAAGTAGAAAAAGAAGGCAAAACTAGCAATATGCAAAATGACCTCTATGCAGGCAAAGATGGAAGAGAAGTGATCCTATTAAATAGGGGAAACCCAAGGAAGGCAGAATTGAGGTCAATAGGTGGAAAGAAAAAACCAGACCGGATAGGAAAAAGAAGGTTGTCAATCAAAAGGGAAAACATTTAAAATCAAAAGTGCTGAAAAGGGTTCCTGCCAGGGCGTTGGCCAGAAATCAAAACAGGCAAACAGTGAGGATAAACACAGTTTCACACTAGTGAAATTTTCAATTCCAAGTATCATGTAAGAAACCAGGTTTCCGTCGCAACGGCCGCAGTCGGCGACCAGAGCCCAAAGCTGAGGCTCTGTCAGGCATGATCATGAAACTTAGAAACCACATTTTTTTACAATAGGACCTGTAGTTTAGCTTTATGTCACAGCAAAATGGCCCAAAAAATTCAAAGCATGACCCTTGAGCCACTTTTGACAATTTTGAAGAACCCAAAAGTTCGTTAGAAACAACATTTTTTTTTTTAATAGGACCTGTAGTATAGCTGTATGTTCACAGCAAAATGCCCCCAAAAATTCAAACATGGGCCCTTGAGCCACTTTTGACAATTGTTTAAGCACAAATGTCTGTTAGAAACAACATTTTTTTATAATAGGAAACCCGTAGTATAAGGGTGCATTTCACAGCAAAATGCCCCCAAAAAATTCAAAACAATGACCCTTGAGCCACTTTTGACAATTGTGAAGAACAAATGTCTGTTAGAAAACAACATTTTTGAGAATAGGACCCATTTTGTGTTGC